>OY744529.1:61436579-61549079 GCA_963556195.1 Sepiola atlantica | reverse complement strand
AGGTAACTATTAATTCAAAGCAGAAATTCTATCTAGTATCTGGACCGCTGACGTTTTGTTTTGAGGGAGGTGGTGTCTGATCAACACTGCTGGAGAACCATGATGAAATGACTGTTTTTTTTTTAATCCCCGAAACAGTTCTCATGGCAAACAACTGATATCCCTACAAGGACATTTATATTATTGTACTAGTCAGATCAAAATTCTGTGTGAAGATCGGTGTTCATTTCTTCGGGAGCAAACTACTATTGCAATTGCAAAAAAAGGAAATTCCCCAAGAAGGGGCTTGGGACTAAAGATATTTTGAAATAACAGCTAGAATAGTTTTAAGGCTGAAATACTTTCAAGACTATATATATATACATAATTTCTCTCTATGTTGGTCGGTCCGCTCAGGATTTTTACTGGCATATATATATATATATACGCATACGTACACACATACGATTGGATTGTAAGGTAATGGGATATAATGAAAGAAATCCAATGACATAAGCGCATGTAAGGCATCGGTAGGCGAATAAGTTTAAACGGATTAGGGGATTAATTGACCTACTGTTTTTTGTGTTTTTCGGTACTAAGGTTTTTAATTTTTTTTTTGTTTATATTTTTCCAATGTCAGAACCAGAATAGTAGACGGTTGTAGGTCATCGTAACCTCGACTTAATTTCATTGATACAGAAAGGAAGAGCTTTTCCGACTTACTCATGCCGCAAATATTTGTAAAATATACTGATGAAACCCCCTAACTATCAAAAATAGGACAGATGGTTGCAACATCCTTACGACCATACACAGCTTGCGCGAGTCGCCAGTTTCCAAAGCAACAGTCCACAACATTCTGATTCTCTGTAATATATATATATATATATATATATATATGTGTGTGTGTGTGTGTGGATGTGTGTGTGTAATAATACAAATATAAATTTATATAGTTCAGATTGATAAGGCAACTTGGATCCATCCACGGTCAACGCATGGATACATCCTCGATTATGTTATCACCCGTGGCGATAACCTCAAGTTATGTACACTGTACGAGTGTATTGAACTTATTCAGGATTGGGACCAGTATTGAGGTTCTAGGTCTCAAAAAGAGAAATCATCACGATCAGTTCGATGAGAATAGTCTGAAGATCAACAAGCTTCAAGAAGAAAAAAAATAAGCTGCGCCAGCAATGTCTTAGCGCCCTAAAAAAGACCGCGAATCTTTCAAGAATACAAAATTCCCACTTCAGCTCATTATACGTAAAATGAAGAACGCGTAGGTGGCTGGATATTTCTGAAAGAACGCAGAAAGTCTACGATAGGAAAGATGCTAAAAGTATGTACCACCTGATAAGGCAGGCTTTCGGGCCCCAACTCTCATATATACATGTACCTGATGCGGTATTTACTCTCGTCTTATTGAGTCGGCTTCCTTTGAAAGAGGACATTTCTAGGGAAATATTCAATTCATAAGCGGTCCTCAACCGTATGCTATCAATCAGGTCCAAAGATAGCCCATTCCTCAACCAAAGTCCTGAGGATATTATGAAACGGTGGCCTGAAAATTTCATGCATCTATTCTATGAAAATATCATCAATAATCTGCCGCAGAAGACTATCAAACGTGCGATGATCAAATGAACCATCTACGACTTGTCAATGAGAAAGATGAACAGCTGTTTCTGTCGACGAAGAAGACGACTGACAATCCGTGAGGATCGGAGAAATCCCCCATGCTATGCTACCCGAAGAGAGGTGTTCATACCTTTCAGAAACGTGTACGGCTTTTCATACCTTTCCCTATTAATTACAGTGCAATTGAACAGATTAGATCAATAAAATTTGAAATCGCCTTAGTAGATTCCATAGTCAGAGTCGGTATCCATTATACTATTCGTACCCCTTGCTTTTATAATTATCCAAAATCCAAACTGCCGTCATTTTTTGACGACATGGGTAAAAAAATTACACTAATACCAAAGTTACCCACAAAAAATGCCACTCATAGTATTGTAAATAACATTCACAATCATTTCTGCCATCCAAAGATATTTAGTACACATAAACTTCAGTCTTTGTCTGACTTGTTGTTCGTTGAGGGGATTTTCCTGTAACTCATCAAGATTTCATACATAAAACCCTCCGAAAATCTGGACTTACTTGGTATCTTTCGGTCGTCTACTCGTTTCGGGCAGCATTTTCCTCAGCAGGTTAGAACACAAGGAACTCGAAACGAAAGAATTTTACGTTGTTTAACTTTTTATTGCTTACTTTCACACTTATTTCTTTATATTCAGCGCCCCCTAACAGATCCCGATAAAGAGGAGAGCGGCAAAGCACAGGACGTGTTCGATTTTCGAAATGAAGTAAGCCTCTTCTTCGTTTTCCGATCATCTAATCGTATTTATCGAAATCTATCTTTATTTTCACAATTCTTTTCTAAACAAAAAACGTAAATGTTTATTTTAATCATTTATCTACTGACTTTCCCAAATCACAACCTGTCTAAACAACCAAGTCTTGCATATCAGATGCGACCAAATCTCACTTTACACATTCCATTCGCTAACCTATATCTTGCGTAACCTATTTATCTAATGTTAAATCTTATTACCGGTTATTATTTTTTCTGCTAAACCGGAAAACTTATTACATCCCAAACGATTTTAAAACTCTGTTTTCAATGCGAAAGAACTTTAAAGTAGAAATTTTAATTTAAAGATTATTTTTGCGTAACATATTTATCGATTTTTTAAATACTAATAAGTAACCACTTACTAAGGCCAAAATCTAGTTGAGGATAATAAATATTGAAATTGTCATTTGGATGATGAACAATATTATGAGAGGATTGGAAACGATTGTAGAAAGGGTAGACTTTGATTGCTTAAGAGGACAGTTCGAAGGCGACGATATTGTAGTCAGCAGGGACAATCCATGTAGCAGTGTGCTTCACAGAGTGGAACATCACATTAAATATTGTTACATAAAGTTTTACCCATGAAAATAGATGATTAAACTTCATTATTTTCCGTAAAACAGAAAAGCTTCTTCCCCCACCTCTTTTATCCCCTTTCCCCTCTACTTCGACACTAAACTGCCTCGGACATTCTTGAGCAAGATGGTCGACACCACTTCATCTCATCGTCTCCGAACATCCATTACATTAGTCCTTTCTATCTACCCCCTTTCCATTCTCTTCTAACCCTATTTCACAACCCTACAAACTACTCAAGCTCCCCTACTACCAACCGCCCTGAGTATTACACGAAATTGCACCCGGTTACGAGGCTCTACTTTTAGGAGTTTGAGCAGTGTGAAGTCACTTCTAAGTTGTCCTAACTTCTTGATATATTCTGACCGCAAGGTTCTGTCTATGGCTAAAATAGAATATATCTCTGAATACTATTTATTTACACCTCCGCAAATCAATTAATCTACAAATAATTCATTTACAATATGAATAAATGCTTGAAGTTGTTAAAAAATTAAGCACAAAGAACTTCTACTAAAATGATTAGATTCGACATTAAATAACCCCAAAAGGGTTGATATACCGTAAAGCAACACAACCAAACGGTCTATTTATTCTTTTACTCTTCTCTGCCAATATACTCCTTTTCTATCCCCCTCCAACTGTCCTCTACCTTCCCGTACCGTTTCCTTTATCATTATCACTCTGCACCTCCACCCATCCCATCGAGTAACACTAAGACGAAATATAAAGAGAAACGAAAGAAAAAAATGACCTAATTTCACTACCGAGAGACGTAAACATGAATGAATCAATAATTACTTTTTTACTTCACTTAAGGGATATATTAATACTTTTGGCATTACCTACGTGCGTACGTAGTTCCGTATCTACACACTGGAAATTGGTGCTCGTAAAGAGATTATTCGCTATTTTAATCAAGTGGTTTGTGTGACAATAACTGTCTAAAGTGTAATGATACCCCCTCCCCCCCTCTAAATATTTTTTGCATGATGTTTGAATTGCGCAGAATCCGACAATATCCAGTTTCAAACATGTATGGCAAAGTGCGATGTTTAATCGGAAATTGTTTATAATATACGTTTTGTGATATCTTAATGCAAAATGCAATCATTCACACGCATTGCTACCAAAAATTAGAATATTTGATATTCTATTTCATCAAGATTAGCAACGCGTGGGGAAGGAATATGAATTAATTGTTTGAGCACATGGGGTGTTGCTAAATTTCACAGTGGTTAAGTACAAAAAGTAAAAGACGGTTTAAAAACCCGTGATAGACACATACATTTATTATTAATTTGTCTACGACAAATGATAAAGACAGTAACACGACACAATTAAGGCATACGATTATATACATAAACACATTGGTCCCATCAAATAAGAATGCACAAGTTATTTGTGAAAAGGATAATGTGAAGACTTACATTTTAGCGTAGCGTGTTTTCTGTTAGTGCCGAAGCCGATAATGCCTGCTGCGATTCTGGCCAATAAACGAAAAAGATATCTGGTCTTAATTTTCGAGCACGTGTTGGTACGAAGATTTCCACAAGATTTGCGGTCTACGTTCTTTTCACCAAGGGGTAATTTGGGAAACCAATTTTTAAAAGCAATTATGTTTGATATATATTTTTATATATTTTAAAATGTATATACCCGAAAGTCTTTATACAGCTATATAATATTGGTATGAATAAAGTACCCAATCACTAGTATATATGGGCATCCAACCCTAAACAAACTAAATATATTTAAATAATAAAAATAAAAATATGATTGGGATTTTTTAAATTCAAGCTAATTTACGAGTAAAATACATTTCTTAGGCAAGGGAGATAATAAGCCAATAATAAGCCAATTATAGTTACCTCCCTTGAAATGCAATGCAAATATAATTAGAATGCGCCACCAGATTATTCTTTTTTTTTTTTAAAGGAAAACACAATCATTATATATTACGATTTCTTTGATTTTTATAGAGAAAGCTACACTGAGTATTTACTGGAGAAAACATGAAAAAATCAATTATTAATAATGATAAAAGCAAAACAATTGAAAAGGTTTTCAAAGTTAGCTTTTAGAATGCATTACATAGCCTGTTTGAATATAATCCAGGTAGGGACCCTTACTTTTCTTTCTTCTTTTCTTAATTATTATTTTTCCAGGGCCCATTTTTTAAAAGATTTTTTCGACTGGAACTCACCTATTAGCTATCGGAAAATAAAATAAATATATATTTAAAAAAAATTATGAACTTCTCCAAGAAGACCATCTACTACCATACAGATCGAATATGACCAACGAAAGCATGTAAGGGGTCTATAATTATAATTAAAACTCAAGAAAAACAATTATTTTTCGCCTGGATCCGCTCTCCCAGCTTGAAACCTAAGGTACAATGCTCATCTGAACTTCTGTATTTTTTTTATCGTCATTCTAATTGTTTTGTTTTATATAAAAAAGATAAATGTTTTTCTTTTTCCTTGAAGAGCGTTTTACCTTACCTGTAATGAAACATCCGTTTTACCGTTATTGAGTCATGTTGTTTATCCGTATAAATTGTTTTGTACTCTTCCTGTGGTCTGTGGTGTTTTGACTTAGCCATACGCCTACTCCCATAATCCTATCTAATTTGCTGTATCCTTATGAGTGTTCTAATGTATGGCCTCGATGCTGAATGTTAGCTTCTAAGTTTGGTGTCTATACCATATGCTGACGAAGAAATTGATATTAATAAAAAACATATCGTCTCAGAAACGATTGTACACAAACTGTTGTTAAGCTGAATTCTTGGAGTGTACACAAATGATCTTGTAATAATGTTTACCTAATATATATATATATATATATATATATATATATATATATATATATATATATATATATATATATCAGTCACATGATTGACTGGGAGTGCGCTCTTCAATGCACAAGATTCACGCGAGAGATCGTAATTTGGCGTAAAACCCAAATCACGTGATCAGCGTGGTTAACCAGTTCGAGCCAGGATTCTGAAGATATAAGAGGTACTTTCCTGCACTCCCTATCAGACCTACTGTAGAGTAGTTGGCGAACTCCAGGAAAAAAGTCTACTTCATCTTGTCTGCCATATTCACCCCCCCCTGTATAAATAATGTGCTATTCCTTTGTTCCGGCGGATAAATCTCTCTCTCTATATATATTTCTTTAGTTGATGTGTCTCATTTAATCCGTCGACATTCATCATTTAAAATTGGCGACCATGACGTGATCTACAAAACGCAACATTCTTCAAAAAAAGAAAGGAAAAAAAAAGAAAAACTGTTCGATTTTCAACGTGATCAACTCTGAGATTCTTGTTGAAGTTAAATTCTTTATCAGTAGAGTCAGACATTTTCTTTTTCCCATCGTTATGGAAACCTTCGAATCGGTCTGGAGGTTGTCCTTTCAACATTCGGCAGTTTAAAGACTACCAGAAGAAACACCATGTTACAATCTCAAAGGTTTACGTCAGAACATTACAGTAAGTGGATTTTAACATGGATTTTATTCATTCCTTACACGTCATTTTCATTGCGATTCGTTCAGAATATTTGTCGGAGAAAGCTAGCATTTTAACGTTTTGATTCAAACAGATTAATGGGGAATAGTAATTAAATCTTGTTGATTCTGTTATAAAATACATTTTCCATTGCTAATGAATCGCTATTAAAGTAAGATCTGTTGCGATTTTCAGAATTGTAATGTTAATAACGTATTTTCCTTTTCTTATGCTTTCCCACCCAGTTTTTAAATATTCCCACTTAGCACGCATCTCGCCCTTGCATGGTTGACTCCTAATGGCTTACTTACATCTAAGTTAATCGCTTTTAAATAGCTATAATTCTAGGAGGTCTTGTATGGTAAAGACTTCTGTTGTAAGGATTATAGGTTTGCATCAAAGTTTTTTCACATATTTTGGCCAAATATGTATGCCATTTTAAATTTGGCTATTTTTGACTTCCAACGTGCTATGTTTACGCGCCCATATCATACAATTTTTCCTTCTAATACTAGTGCATGCTTTGTCTCAACACGTGATATTTCCCATTCACGTACATTTTTGGCAGCTTATTTTCATATATATTTTCCAGAATTATTCCCTAATTGTATTTCTTCGTAGGAAGAACCTCATATTAGTGTCGTTATAGTCAAGTTCCAATTAGGCGCCAAAATAGGATACCAACCAGCAATTTGCCTGTTTCATTCTCTTGTGATTGCTTCTTAGTAACTCAGTTACTTCTTTCTCTGTTTTACGATAAGCTCTCATTCACTCCTCGCTTACTTGGGGATGTTCGTGTTTGGTTTGCACAAATCGAGGCATATTTTGCTACCCACGGGATAGTGTCTGCACCGAAACAACTGAATTTGTTAATGCAGTTCTCGCTTCACTTGCTCCTACAGTGAAAGATCGAATTACGGACCCTCAACCTGGCGCATCTTACGAGAATGTTAGGCGGGAAATACTTCGGCGTACTACGGTTTCTACCGAGCGTCAATTCCAAACTCTGGTAAATGACGAGTTGCTGATGGATCGGTTGCCAACACAATTACTAAGACGCATGCGTAAGTTGACGGAAGAGGCCTTGGCGGACAGCGGTTTGTTGAGGCAGCTGTTCGTGTCCCGTTTGCCATCTGCAGTACAGGCTATTCTCGTGACAGTGATGGAGATCGGTACGGTAGAACAACTGGCTTACTTAGCTGACAAGGGCATAGGGTTTACGGGAATGTCCTTTACGGTGGCGAGTGCTAACTCGGTTGTGGACGTTTCGGTAGTGTCTGCGAAGCCAACACCTGGCCCTGCTTATGTAGCCAGCAAAAGTCGATCGACAATTTTTCTAGGCAAGTTGAAGTTCTAAAGTTGTCTGGCATATGACGTCTGAGCGTCGACACCGTCGTTGCTCCCCTTCACCGGCACAGTATCGTAGGGATGCTAAAGATTATTGCATGTTCCACAGACGCTTCGGCCTACCGGTGTCGTAATCCATGTGTATACACTCCGGGACCAGGGAAACGACGCTTTCTCCCTAGAAGCTACCCATCAGTCGTGCGTTCTACGTCAGAGACTACATTTCCCAGTATAATTTGTTAGTAGACACTGGGGCGGCATATAGCATATGGACTCTAAGTTTTTTCAAAGAACCCCCCCTCCCACTTCAACGGTTGTTCTTCAGGCCATAAACCGTTCTCCTATATCCATGTTTGGTCAAGTTGCACGATCTTTGGACTTACAACTACGCAGAGATTTATCGTGAATTTGTATCGTCGCTGACGTCCCCAACTCCATTTTAGGTGCTGATTTCTTGCACCACTTTTACTTGATGGTTAATATGCATAGACGAAGACTGAGGTATTCTAGCACAAACCTGTCGTTATCGGGTAGGAAAGCTAATGAACAGCTTATTAGCCCTGTATTTTTTTTATTGTTTCTGCTGACAATCCTTATGATTTACTGCTGAATTAATTTCCTGAACATTGACATAAAAAGACCTGCCCATTCCACTATGCATTTCATTGAAACAACCGCGACTCCCATTTTTACTCGTCCTAGGCGCTTTTTCCCGGAGAAGTTAAAGCAGCCAGACATGAATTATATGACATGCTCCAGCTAGGAATTATTCGACCCTCATCTGGTCGTTGGACATCCCCTTTACATATGGTTCCGAAGTATTCTGGGGTCTGGCATCCTACAGGAGATTTCCGTCGGCTGAACTCTACTACAATTCCCAATCGTTACCCTATCCTCCATATTCAGGATTTAGCTTCATCTTTATACGGCTGTAAGATATTTTCAAAGTTGAATCTTGTTAAGGCTTACCACCAGATACCGGTTAATCCTGCTGATATTCCTAAGACTGCTGTTACTACTCCTTTCAGTGCTTTTGAATTTTTTACTATGCCATTCGGTGTTTTATGGATGAGGTGGTCCGTGACTTAGATTTCGTGTATAATGATATAGACGACATTCTTATAGAAAACCTGCTCATTCTACTATGCTTTCATAACTATATAGACGACATTCTTATAGCTAGCATATCACCGAAGCAACAGTTAAAACATCTCCGCATTCTTTTTGAGAATTTGCAGCGTTATCATGTTAGGATAAATCCTGTTAAGTTTATTTTTGGTGCCACAAGTCTTGTTTTCTTGGAACATGTAATAAGCTCGCAAGGTATTTCACCCCTTCCTGAAAAAGTCAAAGCTCTGCTCGATCTACATTGTCCAACTTCACTCCGTCAATTACGACATTTCCTTGGATTATTGAATTATTACAAACGTTTCATTTCACATTGTGCTGACATACACTCTCCTCTGACATATCTGTTGAAGAATAGAAAAAAGAAGGATGAACCGATTTCACTTGATAACTGCTAGCTTAAAGCCTTTCAGGAGACGATGAAAAAGCTTGCAGATACACCATTACTATCATATCCCATACCTGACGCTGAATTTTCTATAGTCGTGGATGTATCCAGTTCAGCTGTCTTGCAGTAACAGTACCGGCAACATATTTAACCGTTGCCATATTTTTCCCGAAAATTGACTTTCGGACTTGAACTCTTGGCGATTTACTTAGCTATTAAACATTTTCGCCACGCGTTGGAAGACCGGAAATTGATCATCGTCTACTTACGATCGCGCTACGTGCTAAGCCGGGCATGTATTCTCCTCGTGAATCAAGCATTTGTTACTTCATTTCCCAGTTCTCCAGCGACATACGGCATATATCTAGTTCTCAGAACACTGCTGCAGACGCATTATCTCGTTTACCCATTAGCGCTATCTCTTCACCAGAAGATATTGACCTTCGTAAAATGGCTCTAGATCAGCCAGCTTGTGAGCATCTGAATCTTTCATCTTCACAGTTTGTGAATTGTAAATTTCAATACATGCCCATTCCTACAATGGATGAGCAAAATCTGTGCGATACTTCTATCAATTCCCCTCACTCACTCGTCCCTGACAATCATCGAAGGACTGTTTTCTCATTTTTGCACGGATTGACCCACAACGGCGTCTCTGCCTCGGTGAAACTCATTTCGACTCGGTTTTTCTGGCCTAACATAAGATGTGAAATAACCGCATGGACTTGATCCTGCCCACCCTGTCAGAAATCAAAGGTACAAAATCATGTACGAGCCCCTGTTGACACTTTAAGCACTCCTGATGCTAGATTCAAACACATAAACATGGATTTGGTTGGACCCTGGCCTGTCAGCCAGGGCTATTTTTACTTACTGACCTATATTGATCGTTTTTCACGGTGGCCTGAAGCCAGCCCACTAAGCGATATATCTGTTGAAACTGTAGCACGTTCCTTAGTGGTGGGCTGGATTTCGCTTTATGGTGTTTGGGTTAGGGTTAAATTAAAAAACTAAATACGTGCAGCCCAAGACCTACAGCGTTGGATGGAGTACGTTCTAATCGTTATCCTTGGTTGTCGCTCTTCTATGAAAGAAGATTTGGGATATTCCCCAGCTGAACTGCTTTACGGTACACCATTGGCATTACTTGGTCATATATTCACTCCTCCAGAATCACCGGTAATGGATTTGGAACTCTATGTAAATAGACTTAGATGCTGTTTCAGCAGTTTACCACCCATGAACACTCGTCATCAAAGCATCAGGTCAGCTTTACCTAAAGACATTTTATAATAGAAACACGTTTTTGTTCCTAGTGATTCGGTTAAACCACCACTAGCACGACCTTATTCCGGTCCTTATCGTGTGCTTGATTGTAACATAAAGTATTTTACTCTGGATATTAGAGGAACTAAAGAAACAGTGTCGGTTGACAGACTTAAACGAGCATATACAGACAACGACACCCTGGAACCCCACGCCCCACCCACCATAACATTGCCTGAATTGTCTGATTTAGTATCTTCGGATACATCCCAGTCATGCCTATCCACTCAAGTTACCACTACACATTCTGGTAGACATGTCGATTGACCTAAAAGGCTTTGTAAAACTCTTTATATCTGAACATTTACATATTCTGAAACAATTAACTACCACTTCTATAATTTTGTACCTGCATATGTAAAATTCTCTGCTTGAATTAACCCTGTTCTATTTTTGAAAACATTTATAATTCTTTCACTTTTCCGCAAATGAACATTTGCATTTTTATGCAATAGCAGAACATTTTTCACCTTTGAACAAATGAACATTTTTCTCTTTTAACTTCAGATTATCACACGTTTTGTTCTTTTTAAGCAAAACAGGACATTTTGTTTTTGGCAGCATTACAAAAACATTCTTTTTCAATTTTTTCAATTATATAATCTATTTTTTCATATTCACGTTCTTTCAATTGTATTCTCATGTGCTGCTACTATTAATAAAGTTTTTATGTTTTATCAACTAAAAGCTTAAGCAGGAGGTGTTGTAGCAGTCACATGATTGACTGGAAGTGCGCTCTTCAATGCAAAAGATTCACGCGAGAGATCGTAGTTTGGCGCAAAACCCAAATCACGTGATCAGAGTGGTTAACCAGTTCGAGCCAGGATTCTGAAGAGATAAGATGTACTTTCCTGCACTCCTCATCACACCTACTGTAGAGTAGTCGACGAACTCCAGGAAAAAGTCTACTTCATCTTGTCTGCCATATTCAACCTCATGTATAAAGAATGTGCTATTCCTTTGTTCTGTCGAATAAATCTCTTTCTCTATATATATTCCTTTAGTTGATGTGCCTCGTTTAATCCGTCGACATCCAACATATATATATATATATATATATATATATATATATATATATATATATATATATATATATATATATATATATTAAATATTAAAGTGTTTCTTCACCTACAGAATACTTCGTTTCGTGTCCTCTTATTCTGATCAGTGTAAGAGTGGCGGTTGCAGACGGTCACATGGGCTCGAACGCAGTTCGTAGATTCAGGCTAGAATCACGAGACAAACGTCAGGAACACACGGTCGCGAGAAATCGACACAGACAATAATTGAAATTAAGATACACTTAACCGACAGGCGGGGAAGTGTCATATGTTCATGTTCATCTTTTTACTTCAGATCTTCGTTTGTTTTTTACATAAATCTCGAAATAACTATGTGTATACATATATATATATATATATATATAGTTATTCTGAGATTTATAAAAAATCTAACAAATAGCTAAAGTACGAAGGTAAAAGCATAATATTTATTCATATAACTTTACAGGTATTTGAACATAATGGAAATCGAGATTTTACAAACACGCTCAGCCTAACTTGGAATACCTTGGTAAAAGAGTCAGAACGATCGTCAGTCAATTTAGAACACTTTCCCAAATGGACTGACGATCGTTCGAACCCTATAAACCTAGATATTTCAAGTTATGTTAGGTCTGTTAATGAAACCCTGGTTTCTATTATTTCCATAATACCTGTATATCTACATTAATATATATATATATATATATATATATATATATATATATATATATATATATATATATATATATATATATATATATATATATATATATATATATATATATATATATATATAATGGTAATAATCCAGGTAAAAAATATCCACAGGGTGGTAATCCAGAGAATTTTAACCGGGTTTATAAAAAGTGCTCAATATCAAAATAGATATGGTTCTCTCCAAATATGATCTGAGGTTAAGATCGGATTCTAATTTTTCCTGATGAGATCTCAGTTTATAGTAACTGTTGATCGATAACATCGACATGCCAGTGTCGCAGATTTTCTACATGCCTGTGTAAATAAAATTATCATATATATATATATATATATGAATTTTTAAATGGGAGGTTGTGTCCATATTATGCCCCTTAACATCCTTTTAATAAATTCCTCAATAAGTTCTAGGCCTAACTAATAAAAATAACCACGTTTAGACAAAATTTGACTTTCTTTATACAACATAGTCTTTTTCTCGGGTGATACAATGATTTCAACGCTTCTCTAACAATTCGATGCCCCCCCCTTTTTTATTTTTATTGTAAAACGATTTGTGTTAGGTTTCAAAATGCGCATCGGTTACCGATATTACTTCCGAAGTGGTAGTCGCAAAAACTCTGTTTTGTTGCGTTGAAAAAGTTGCAAAAAACTCTCTGAATCGTCGACGCGTTGTTGTTTTTGATCAACTGTGAGCAAACACGACACAAATGTCGAACACAGCTTCCCATTGACAAATGTTCATACAAAATGGTGAATACACTACCTTCTTATATTTTCAACTTTTCTACTATCTCACGAAACTTCAATTTACGGTTGGCCAAAACGAGTTTGTGGACTTTTTTTTTGTTTTCCGGGACAACTTCCGAATTTGAGCGACTTGAGCGTTCAGCATACTTTGTGTTTATAGTCAGCGTTTGAAGTCAACATACCGACTCTTAATCGTTGTTCCGACGAAGCAGAGTCGAAATAACACGTATCTATCCATTGTTTTCCTTGAACATTATTTTCTCCAATCAGAAAGCAATTCTTTATCAATACACAGAATTCATAGTGTTCAAATTTTTGAAAATTTGCACCAGTAGCTTCACTTAAATAACTATAATTTGTAAACTAATAATTCGATTGGACTAACATTTTAACACGTGCCATTTGAAGGTTAATACTTTATAAATATCGTATAGATTTCTTTTTTTATTAATGGCGCCATCTATGTCTCAGGTCCGGAACATATTGAGTGATGCGTTAAGATACCCAAACGAAACGGGCATTTGGAGAATATTTATTAATTGATGTCTAATACCTATTATTAAAAATTCACAAAAATCGGAGGTATCCGAATAGTGATGAAAGATTTCCACCACATCTTTGTCCTTTTTTAATAAAGCTAAATCAAATTAAATATAGCCCACATTACCCACAAATATACAAATATACAAGCATATACGCATACCTAACTTTATATAAATAGAGAGATATACTTGGAATACTTTTTCTAAGAACTATCAGATAACATCTTGTATTATCGAATCCGGGTTCTCTTAACATTTGCCGTTGGTGTAAGAAAAGATATCCTACTTCTTTTTAATACCGTACATTCTTATAGATTGACAATGAATAGATGAAAACTGGAGCCATAGAAGCAAACATTACGACACCGATAACCAGTTGAAAGATTAGGGTTGTTATTTATCTGTATCGCCACTAGGGTTAGATGTGGCACGATGTCGAACTTTATATTGGGTGTGGTCTTTTCTGAACGCCGCGCCGTTGTTCATGGCCGGGTAACAATCTATATACTACTTAAACTCTTGTTATTTTGTTTGTCTGTCCCCGTACATACTGGATTACGCTATCAGTTTGTCATGTAATCAATTAAAACAGAGGTGGAGATAACCATGCACAGCGGATGACGACACAAAATGATGATGTCCTCCATCAAAATACAGAGAATGGCTGCACGCGCGTTAGAGAGAGAGAGAGAGAGAGAGAGAGAGAGAGAGAGAGAGAGAGAGAGAGAGAGAGAGAGAGAATTTTTTTATAACGTATTATCTAGACGACCTCTCACGTGAAGAACTGTCTCGGCCCTGGGATCTAGTTATGTATAAAAATTGCCTTTATTTAGAAGGATTTCTCCTCCTCTGATTGAGGATCGTGTAACGTGATGATCCCTATCTTCTTTACGAGTGCTGCATGGGAAAGTTTGTAATGTTTCTCAAATAGTTATACGTGGCGTTTCTTCTTATGTTTATGTGTTCCAACGCCATTATCTCTGTTGAGGATACCACATTACACAAAACTGAAACGGCAGCACTTGTTTTGTTCATCTGGTCAATTAGTCTAGCTTTTCCAGAAGCATCTTCTTCTTTCAGCAGGTTTCACCACATATGAAGACTCAAAACACAAAAAATGATTTCATGTTGATTACTTTGATTGCTCATATATGTCTGCATTATCTAAACTCCACGTCCATTCCCTTATGTACCGTTGGCTCCCGCCTGGTCCCATCATAGGAACAAAGCACAAGACATCCTTGCGACTTAAGGCCAGTCTTTGTTGATTCGCTCCTCGACCGCTGACAGAATTTATCAATATTATTTTTGTTTTTAAGCGCAAATTATTATTTTTCAATTCTACTCACAACTCACAACATGTCATAATAATACATGACTTCCAAAAACGCATTGAGAATTACATTCCAAACTTAACCCATATTTTATCAACTTACTTTTGTAACAGAAACCGCCTCCCCTTCAACTTGGTCGTGGATTACTACTTGTTCGCATCTTAGTATCATTACTATTACTATTATTATTAGCACCTTCATTACTTTCTTTATCGCCCCACGGTCAACCTCGTTACAATAGAACAGATACTACACTTTGATTCTAGCCTAAAGGCTGAATAAAAAAGTATTTTTTAATTGTCTTCCAAAAATTATGTCGCTCAGTAGGAACAAGAATAGATAAATAATGTAAAAAAACTCCAAGATATATTGGTTTCGTCTTTTGACAATTATAAGTCAGACACACGAAGAAACAATTTATACGACGAGAAACTAAAAGAAAAATAGAAACCAAGATTCACGCTGAGTTGGTTTCTATTTTTCTTCTCTTTTAAATGTGGATTCTCAACCAAAATATCCAACGAAGCTTAATTTAGCACCCACCCCCATGAAACAAAAAAGAAAGAGTCCGAATCTTCAGATGCACAAATTATAAATATTCCTAAAAAAAGAAAGCGAACTATTGAAGAGTACATATATCGCTTCATTGTTATGTGGGTCATTTTTGAATCGAAATAATGACAGATTCACTTTTCTAAAACTAAATTCTTTTCGAAAACTTTGAAAAATGCATTTTTCGACGCCATTTTATTTCTATTCGCTTTTTTGTCATTTATTCTGACGAGGAAGAGAGGGGGGGGGTTCGAAAATAGAGAAAACATTCGGTCCAACTAGTTGTTATTCTCTAATGACTATTTTATTGACTTATAACTCGCATAATCAGTTTAGACTGATTGCATGCACATTCTTTAAAGAATACGATCAGTCGAGTTATTAGACCTTTATTAACCAGAATATTTCTTGCTTATGTACGGAAACACAACAGATAAACATTACTTTTAATATATAATCTCGGTTTTATAACAAAATCCCAAACAAGTATACTTGAGGAACTCAAACGTACTAATTATGACTGGTTTACGAATGAAACGTTTTAAAACAGTCATCTATGCTACATATCCTATTCACCCACGTGACCTATTTATCTAGACGACTTATTTACCTTAGTCAACCTTATCTGACATAAAGACAAAATAGTTCGAAGACTATACCCATTAGCAATAGCATCTTTAGAGAAGCTGTTGGAAAGCCGATAAGGATGTCGAACATACAAATAGAAATAAAATAAATAAAATAAATGAAATTGATCAACATAACCTCCAAAATAGTGACAGGGTCGATGGATTAATGTATAATCGCCAGCTTTATTTTCGACAGAAGAAATGTGGTGGAGATAGTCACTTTATGGAGAGTTGAAAAAGTGGGGATGCACCTGGAGCGGGTCGTAACTGGAGCAAACGTGTGCAAGTTGCAGTTAACACAAGCTGGATCGGGTTGCAGTAGGAAGGGTAAAAAGGAGTCGGTAGCCACAGGAAACGCAAGCTGGAGCTGGTAACCACAGGAAGAGGAAACTGGAGCCGGGGGAAGGGCAGGATGAAGCTGGCAACAATAAGAAAATAAATCTGGAGTCGGTAGACGCAGAAAGAGCAAGCTGGAGCTAGTAACCATAGGGAAACTGGCACTGTTAACCGTAGAAAAAGCAAACTGGAGCTGGCAACCGCAGGAATAGAAACTGGAGCCGGTAGATATAATGAATGCAAGCTGGTAGCTGTAGGACGAGGAAACGAGAGCTGATAACCGTAGGAAAAAGAAAGACGGAGTCGATAGTCACAGGAAGCGCAAGCTGGAGCTAGTAACCACAGGAAGAGTAAACTTGAGCCATTAATCGTAAAAAGAGGAAACTGCATCTGGTAGATGTAGAAAGAGCAAGCTGGAGCTGGTAGATGTAGGAAGAGTAAGCTTGTAGTTAGAACTAGCTGTATCAAGAGCAAGTTGCAGTGGGCTGCGACGCCATGCTGGCTGACCCCAATCGCCATGTTTTCTTGGGACGACGGAACGTATTATACATATCTGATTATCGGGCGACGGAAGGCCAGGGAGCAGGACCTGGCCCACGATGTGGACAAAAGCCAAAAGGCTGTTTATATACTGATGACTACAGTTAAGCTGACGGTCCCAAGTTGATAATTACTTAGCAACCGAAATCGTGCGAGCTACGTTTTACGTTCCGGCTTGTATTTGATATCCGGTTGTGACGAATCGACTAATCAGATTTCGTAGTTCACGTATCTGCTTACAATTTTAAACACGCTGACAAATAAGTATGGTTAGTAAAGCAATGCATCTTAAACAAAAATAAGCTAATTATTTGCAATTACTCATTTATAGATAAATTAAAAATAATAATTAATGAACATAATTATTTAAACAGTTGAATGAAAATTGTCTGTATGTGTATCGTGTTCGTCTGTTTCCTAGTTGTGTTTTTACTTACAACATATACTGTGTCTAGACTTAAGAAGAAATACGACACAAAAGTCTGTCATATTGAATGTCTATACTTCGTCTTGGCAATATAAAAAATATTGAAGGCAAGATACCAACTCTTGGAAACAGGTTACTTTACTCTAATTGTAACATTAAATCACACGGACTATGTGAATACAAAATAATCAAAATGGCTGAATAAAGTGGACATTTTTAGGATGATATCTTTAGAACAATCACATCCAACTACACTTGTTGAACTAATCATAATTGTCAAAGAAATAGTCTTTTGAAGAATTAGTTATAACACCGAGATTATGTATTAAGAGTAATATTTATCTGCCGTGCTTTCGTACACAAGCAAGACACATTCTGATTAATAAACGTCAATAATATATCATTACAAATGACGCGTGTTGACTACTTGTTGCTGTACTGTGTAATTATTACTGATTTTACAAAAACAAAAAAATATGTAGTCAAAACTGAAATTGAAACCATTATTACATAATTATAGGTAGTGAAAAATATGTAGATTTGATATTCTTTATCTACATTTTTGTAACGACGACGTGTTTGGAGTTCTTTCTAAAACAGACGGTTGCCATCTTGTGTATTGGGGTTTCTGTTTACATTCGATGGTCGGATATAAACCAAAGAAAACGACACTGATTAAGAGTTGGTTTCACACACACACACACACACACACACACACACACACACACACACACACACACACACACACACACACACACACACACACACACACACACACACACACACACACACACACACACACACACACACACTACACACACACACACACTACACACACACACACACACACATACCCTCCCACACACATCACAGAGACGGTTTGTCAAAGACGAGCGTCAAAGGGACTTAAGAAACATGAAAGGCTACGTTAATTGTCTCAAACACAATCGAAAATACACGTATTCTCATGGTAAACAAATAGAGGCAGATAGGTTGAGTGATGTGTAAGTAATATAGACTTACTATGTTGATGTTCTGGAAACGTATATCTGCGACTAGTAAAGAGAGTCCTAAAACGACTGTTACCATAATATGAAAGGTGTCTAACGGGAAACGGCGTCACAGATGTGAAAAGTTTGCTAAGATAGAGAGCAAGTCGGACACAGGAAAGAGGCTGAATCCGATTTCTAAATCTTCCATATTTAATGGAATCATATTTTTGATTTCCGTAAACAAAGTGCATTGTTTTGTTGGCTAGAGGATATAATTTAGATATAGTCAAAGGAGATAACTTCTGAATATTCTGAACCAACAGTAGAAATTAAATTGAGCAAAAGTTTAATTATAAAAAAAAATATTGGATTAAAATGTGTATCTGCGCTTAGATCACATCATCATCATCATCATCATCATCATCATCATCATCATCATCATCATCATCATCATCATCATCATCATCCTCCTCCTCCTCCTCCTCCTCCTCCTCCTCCTCCTCCTTCTTCTTCTTCTTCTTCTTCTTCTTCTCCTCATCACTATTATTATTATTATTATTATTATTATTATTATTATTATTATTATTATTATTATTATTATTATTATATACTTACCCGGCGTTACCCGGGAGATTTTTTAATTATCATTTTTCGATTGTTGTCAGTATTTTCTCTTAATAAATTCAATGTAAAACTATTTACATTTTTGGAATGATAATTCAGAAAGGAATATATATATATATATATATATATATATTTAAAATAATCGGTTTTACAATAAAATCAGTCGGAGTTTGGTGAATTGTTGAAATTTAAATCGTGTTTCTTTTGTTTTTGAATCTTTAAATACTAAAAACTAATAGGAAAAGGTGCATGCTGTCTTTTTTTCCAAAAATATTGTTTTAAATAGGATTTTGAAACTTAAAATATTCATAAAATTTCACTTTTATTAACTATTTAAAATAAATTATTAATTAATTAATCGATTTTTATTTTTAAAATCTTACAAATAACGCTTATTTGTAGTTAAACATACGATATTTTATTAGATGATTTTATTAATAAAGATTATTGGAAATATGTTTTAGGAGCAATGATTTAGGATTAGAACGGTCATGATGCTACTAAGAATTACATTTCATTATATGCAAGACAAGGTAATCATAGATTATATAAGTTTCTCTAATCATAAAGATTAATGTCACAAATTGAAGTAATTTCACAGCTATTATAATGAATATTAATACATTTAATATTGCATAAACAACTTCGTTATAATGATCATAATGTGAAACTATCGTGGTCAAAGTTGTTAATCTTAGCGTGGCTGCGCCGACAGGCGTAATCTCATCCTGCTGGCATACCGCTACAATATCCTAAAGTACGATAGTCACATCCTCGTTTAGATCAGCGGTTGACCATTGTTTTTGTGCCCGCGTTTTCTTTAGATCCTCAAAAGCGTGTGGTCTGCTGTCTCGCTGAACGGGTAATAAACAGTCGTCTTAGGCGGTAGTCATAAATTATCTATAGGGAATTAATCATCTTGACTTCGGGAAAGGGACTATAGCAACTGAAAATGGAACACTTGGCAAAAATGGATAAAGAATTTTATATAAAAATGGCATTTATTTTTCACTGCATGTCGAAAGTCACTCGAATCGTCGGCGCTAAGCAAAACACCCGTCTCGTCTGCCTGACGGAATTTCAACGACTACCGCGTTTCCTTATCGTGACGACAAAAGGAGAGAAAGAAAAGTTCAACAAAATGAAAGAGATGAGAAAAGGATCAACAAAAAGAGAGGGAAAGAAGAACAAAAGTCACTCGTGGTATTTTATTCACCAATCCACACACACCCCTTGCGAGCGCCAAAAAGAGCTGTCAACCGCAGGTGATTTGACTTTCGACCCTTCGAGCACTGAATGATCCTTGCTATTAACAATTCTTACGGCAGAGGTGAAGAAGAATTTGATTGACCAGACCCCGTTTTCAATGGTGCCTACAGTGATGTTCCCATCTACTTGCCTCCCCACGAGAGACACAAGATCGGATTTTGATTTGGGGACAATCTAGCTGCACAAAAAAGAACGCCACTCTGTCCCTTGTGGCAAAATAAAACGTATCAATAGTCTATTATATAAAGGAAAGTTATCTGTGTGTGTGCCCACTTAAAAGTCAGAAACTACACAAGATGCACTCACAATCCTGATATATTCTTTTCACTATTGATTTGGAGAAAATATAGGAACATTATTATTATTTTCAATATTCATGCACCAAGTCATAATTATTATATGGCTTGGTGCATTTGATGCAGAGCAAAAAAGCGAAAACCAAACGGGCAGACTGACAACTGTGCTATCTATTATATTTATAGAAAATGTAATTCGCCTTCCTTTTCTGTACAACAAATTAGCGATCATTTTAAATTTGCATATTTATATACTACTAAATCTAATATCTATATACTACTGACCTTTTCTTGCTTGTTATCAAGTTTGCACCCGAGCACATTGGATGAGGTCATCATTTTGATAACCTCATCAAAGTATGTTGTCATCCATTAGAAAAGAGATGGTTGATAACCGGGCACAGTGGATACCATCATAATATCACCCATCACCCATCAAATAAAAGAGAGAGAGAAAGATATATATATATATATATATATATATATATAGAGAGAGAGATATAGAGAGAGATATAGAGAGAGAAGGGAGATCTTGTATTCTGACAACTCATGACCCAAAGTAGGGTGCATAGATTCATACTTGTCAAACCGTCCCAATAAGTAATTAAACTCTCTTGTAAGACATTCACAGCAAGAATTCGTCTTCTACCAGGACCGAAAAGAATTTTCCCTTTTCTTCACGTGTGCCGAGCGTTAGGCAAAATTTACATGAACAGAGACTTTTTCCAAGAACGTCCAATCTGTGGAATCATGTTTTTTAATTTTTATATTTAACTTTCAAAATTGTTAATTGAATTCTATCCATCTGAGCACTTATTTGATGATAACAACTTGCCGTTGCATTACAGAGTGAGGTTTTAATTGTCCTGCATTATAAAATCAATTAGCGTGTAAGGGAGACAACATGATTCGTACTTTCGTTTGTTTGCTACAAATTCGCTTCCGTTCGATCGGTTCCTAGTCGGCTGTTAGATAGCGGATATAAGGCTTGTTAACTTGTACAACACTGTCTTCTTTTGTTTATTCTACTTTTGATACAACGTTGCTTGCTGAACATTGTAGGTGTTGTCAGTGTCTTTTAGCTAAAAGGGGTTTCCCTGTTGACTAAATGGTTCCCGGTCTGATGCGTAAACTTCTACCCTCTTGGTTCTTATACATCCCTCACTAACTCAGAAACCCACATGACTTCTTCTTTGTAGACTAAAACATGGTCGTCTTCAAATTCAATGTCGACAAATATTTGTCATAACTAATAAAACTTTGTTCATTCCATTCATCATTTTCAATCTTCTCATACTATTCTTCATGATCCATCTGACAATCTGCCCACCTCATTAACCCTTATCATCGAGTTGTCGTTGGCCTTGATAAGCAGTGACTCATTTTCAAAAAAATATATAACAATAAATAAATAAAACATATTCTGCGGATATTTGTTAATAAAAAAGAAACATGTACTCTATTAAGTGACTTCAAGTGACAAACTAAAAGACGAGTATTCGGATATTTTCGGACAAAATCAAAGGAGCAAATACCTTTGAAAAAATACCACGTTTTGACTACGAAAGATAACAGACTTATACGTTGTAATCCGTATAAGCACGTACAAGATTAAATGCAATTTGTTCCATTCCTCGCGTGTAACTTAAGTTGACAAAATGACAGATTATGAAAAAAAAAAAAAAAAAAAAAAATTAAATTATTTTTTTTCTTCCAAAAGAAAATGGCGGTCGTTTTAATGAGATTTCACTTACGAGCAAACTTTTTCGCTTCCTTCGTTAAACGCTACTATAATTCTAGAAGTAGAGAAACGTATAAGAATTTCTTTTTTTTTGCGTTTTCCATTCCTTGTTTTTATGTTCTCTCCTCCTTTCCCCAAACAGACTATACACATTGTCTGTATGTGCCTCACGTCTTGCCCGTTTCCTCGCCGCGTGTTTTCACTTACAGCATATCTCTGTCTAGACTTAAGAAGAGATATGCCACAAAAGTCTGTCATATTGAATTTCCGATGCTTCGACTTTGCAATATAAGAGACATTGAAAGCAAGATACGAACTTCTGGAAACAGGTTACTTTACCCAAATTCTAACATAAAATGACATGAACCATAAACATGTGAATGTAAAATAATCAATATGGCTGAATAAAATGATTTTTTTTTAGGATAATATCTTTGGAACACTCACATCCAACCAGACTTGAATGAATTGTCAAAGAACTAGTCTTCTGAAGAATTACGCGTGACACCATGATTAAAAGTAATATTTATTTTTTGTGTTTCCGTGCATAAGCAGTACTGGGTAGGTGCCTCCCAGAGCAGTCTTTCTTGCCCTGCACAGAATACAAAATCGACTTGAAAATCTAGTGAGGGGATTATCTCCCCTGTTTCTTACGGCCCCTTTATCACAGAAGATACGTTGCAAGTTCTCTGTATTCTATTGTTATTTCCACGGGAGGTGCTCGACCGAGCTCTAATCTCCGGTACTTCATTGTAAGACATTCACAGCAAGAACTCCTCTTCTTACCATAACGGAAAAACTGTCCGTGTGCCTAGCGCCAGGCGGAATTTACATGAACAGAGTTTCTTTTCAAGAACTTTCCGTCTGTGGAACACATTACCACGGGACGGCTTCCCTGCAGACTCCAACAGGGTCTGTATTATTTGGATTATTCGAACTACTGTTCTCATCTTGAGTTTTATTCTCACAACTTTTCGGCCGATATAACCTCCGACCTTCTTCATGTATATCTTGTCGAACTCGGGAATCTTTCTGTTGAACTCGAGAATCTGTACGGAATTTCGAACGGAACCCTTTATTTAATTCACAGGGATAGAATGCTCTCGTTCCGTCAGCTATGACCAGCTAGGCTTAAGTAATTCGCAATTTTATTCTTAGTATCTGATGATTGAACCTTCAACTCTAGAAGAGTGTCACTTAGAACTGAATTTTTCTTAGTACTTTATCCCTCACGTAACCGGTCCTTGTGAGAACAGGGTCGTCTTCAAATCTCATATCAACAAATACTTTCCATAAACCGCCTCCATAAGTAATCTAACTTTGTTCAATAATTTTCAATCCTCTCATAATATTCTTCATCATTCTACTGAAAATTCATCCATCTCATCAACCTTTATTTTTGAGTTGCGTTTGGTCTCGAATAATGGTGACTCATAGGTCAAAAAAGAGATATTCTAGTTAATAAACGTCAAGTATATATTATCGGAAATGACACGTGTTGGACTAATTATTGCTTTATTGCCTAATTAATACCGATACAAAAATGATGTACGGAGATGTCATAAAAGAATTAAAACAAAGACCAAAAGCTTTACGCGATTTTACACATATGCCTGTCTCTCTTTGGAAGTTATAAAAAAGGGCTAACAAACTTTTACTAAAATATGCGAATTTTCCAGGAAAAGATGCAACATTTTTATAGTTAACTTTCAAAATTGTAATTGAATTCTATCAATCTGAGCACTTATTTGATGATAACAACTTGCCGTTGCATTACAGAGTGAGGTTTTAATTGTCCTGCATTATAAAATCAATTAGCATGTAAGGGAGACAACATGATTCGTACTTTCGTTTGTTTGTTGCAAATTCGCTTCCGTTTGATCGGTTCCTAGTTGGCTGTTAGATAGCGGATATAAGGCTTGTTAACTTGTACAACACTGTCTTCTTTTGTTTATTCTACTTTTGATACAACGTTGTTTGCTGAACATTGTAGGTGTTGTCAGTAAACGTCTACCCTCTTGGTTCTTATACGTCCCTCACTAACTCAGAAACACAATCTATCCTTTTGTTGTTTTCCCCAGGTTAATATAACAGTTGTTTACGCCATATTACGATAGATCTTTAAAAAAGATTTCTTTCTTCAAGTCCCTGAAACCCTTCTTTCATATTTTTCTAGTCATTCGGCATTTCTGTTGTGGTCTTCAATTTCCAAAACAATATTTTTTATTTCTGGTTTCACCCAATATAACAATTGCTGCTTTTTTTGCCTGCTTTTCCTCAGATTCAAATTGTCGCCCGGTTAATACTAGAAGTTGTCACATAATTTGAATTTGAATTCCTAATCGAATTCCGTTTCAAATATTTGATGAACCTTATTTATCATTGTCCGTTGTTCCTCTAATATTGTAATTTCCAATTTCTCTCAATTGTGTTTCAAATAATAATAATAATAATAATAATAATAATAATAATAATAATAATAATAATATTTTGTTCTATTATTATTATTATTATTATTATTATTATTATTATTATTATTATTATTATTATTATTATTATTATTATTATTATTCACTATAAGTTCTCACACATGTCGTCATCAGTGCCAGTAACCGGTGATGTTACTTGGAGTTTGAGTGACAAGTCTCCCCCGATTTCTAGTACTCTCCGCCTATTTTAATAACCATTGAAAATTATTTTGCGTTATCGTAACAGTCGCGTATCATTCATTTCTTGCTGGCAATGATCATCAGAGATTTGGGTAGCAATACCCCCACCCCACCCCGCTACAAGGTCCCAGTACTGTCTGCACGCGTCCAATGGAGGTCGTGTTAGTTCTCTCCATCCTCGGTCTTTCCATCCTTCTTTACTATTCAAAATTATGTGTGTAGTATCAGCCGAGACTGGTGCCATCAGAGTGTTGTTTTTGTGTGTATCGTTTATAACATTTCTGGCAGTTTCAATTCACTTTTAGTTCGCGTGGTGTTCTTTCCATTTTAAAAAAAATATTTAAAAACATTTTTACTGCGTCTTCCATGTGGATGGTTACCGTTCGTGATTTATGTGGGTTGGTTTCCGCATTCGAGGGGTTTCCTTAAGATTTAAGCTGTTTTTATCATTACCGTCCATGGTATACTTTCAATCTTCCATTTGATTCCAATTTCTTATAGTATTTTTCAGGTTTTAAGGTACTGGTCCTAGTGCTCCTACGATTATTGGTGTTATATTGAATTCTTTCATTTTCCATATCTCTTTCAGTTCTCTGACAAGATCCGTATATTTACTTCGTTTTTCTGTCTCGTTGACCTGTGATCTGGAACAGCAAAGTCTACGATTTATGTCTGCGCCATTTGTCTGCCTGTTCAAAATTCAATCGTTTGCATAGTTCCCAGTGTACTGCCTTCCCCCATTCCGAATTCCATTTGAATGGCCTGGCTGAAGATTCATGTTGTGTTTATCCGCATTTCCAATGCCTGTTTGCTTTTTTTGCAAATAAGTCCAGGTTGTCCATATACATAAGGTGTTTTATTCTATTTTCTGTGTCAATAAACTTATATCCGGCATCACATTTCCTGAGTATGTTGTTGAGTGGCATGATAGCTATGATGAACAGTAGCGCTGATAGAGAATCTCTTTGGAAGATACCCCTCTGTATTCTTACCTCAGTTAGGTATTATCTTCCAGCTGTCAGTTCCAGTCTATGTTCCCATTGCGTTTTAAATCAAATTGATAATATTGTCTCGTATTTTGTACATCTTTAAGCACTCGATTATTCATGATTGCGGTGTCCTGTCGTAAGCTTGTTTGTAGTCGATCTATGCTATGGCTATGTTTTTTTCTGCTTTTTATCTACTTCAGAAACTTTTGATCTATTTATAACAGGTCATGCACCCCTCTTTTCTCTTTCTGGTATCATTTCTGTTCATCAGGAAGTAGTCCACAATAATTAAGGGAGTGGTAAATCTGTTCTCTCACTGTTAAGATTTTTCACATTGTTTGTAAACAGGTTATTGGTCTATAGTTGCTTGAGGTCGTTCTCTTTCCGGAGTCTTTTTGTATTAAAGTTGTTCTTTTGGTAATCCATTCTGGTACGTCTGTTCTGTGGATACATCTTCTCTCGGGTTTTGCATTTGTCTTTTATGTAAGTCCGTGAATTTTAAAATCAGTATGCATGTATTTCATCGCTGCCTGGTGCCTTCTAATTAGCCATTTTTCTTAGAGTTGTCTAGAGCGTTTCTTCATTAATTTCGCTTTCTTTTCTTTTTTTCAATTTAATGAAGCTCTTATTTCATGTTTTTCAACCATTCGGTATTTCTTTTGTGGTCTTGTCGCTTTTCCCATGTCTGGCTCAAGAAGTCTTTTCTTTCTATCGAATCCGGTTGTTCTGTTTTTCTTTCTTCCTCCGCTTACGTTTTGATAAAATTGGCTTTCATTGTTTTCAAAAGTTCCGATTTGTACTGTTCTGATTTATATACGTATCGTCTTAGTCTTCTCGTTTTTGCTGCCATCTTTTATTTTTAAACATAATTCACCCCAAACAAGGAAGGCCACCACTGTAGACGTAAGGGACTACTGAGAAAAAGGGTGAACATTTTTTTTGCGGGGTCAACCTAAATTGGGAGATGTGCAGCGATATGTCTGTTCACATTAGTCTTAAATTTCTGCATGTCAGTACCGTCAGGAAAACAAGGAGCAGGGAGGGAGTTCCAGAGTTCAGCAGCACGAGGTAAGAAGCTTTTGGAGTAGAAAGCTCTTCGGCATATGGGGACCTCCACAGTGAATGAATGGGATTTGGCAGATTGTCGGTGAATTTACGCAGTGGGGGCATCAGAGCAGCAAGTTCATCAGAGCACAATCCACTGAAGTACTTGTAAAACAGGCACAAAGATGCAACATTGCGGCGATGGGACAGGAGTTGGAGCATGGTGGATAGTGAGGGACCTATTAAGTTTGCGACTCTTTTTTGGACCTTGTCTAAGAGGGAGAGACTAGTAGATAATGCCCCAGCCCAGATGTGGCAACAATACTCCATGCATGGGCGGATGTGCGGATCATCATCATCATCATCATCATCATCATCATCATCATCATCATCATCATCATCATCATCATCATCATCATCATCATCATCATCATCATCGTCGTCGTCGTCGTCGTCGTCGTCGTCGTCGTCGTCGTCGTTATTATTACTACGTGGCTTTGAGTTGAGACGACTTCGTCCGTGTTTCTAATGTCAACTGTCCATTGTCTGCATCGTATTACTACATTGACCATAAATATTGAATGGAATTAAACTATCATCCCGAAAAAAATGACTTTATCAAGTGTACGAAAACGTCACAACATTTTCCAAAGATTTTCCCCAACCTTAAAGAACAGGACCATCTTTTCTTTTTCTTTATTAATTCGGCACCAATTATCAAGGCTAAAAACATTTGAGGATAAAGGGAAATGAGATGGATGAATTGTCAGTTTCATGATGATGGATATTATGAGAGGATTAGACATGATCAATGGGATGAACAGAATTTGATGAGAATCGTTTATGACAAGTATTTATTGACAGTGGATTCACAGACGACCATGTTGTAGCACGCAGTTTTCGATTAAACCGATGCAAGGCGACCAGGAGCGCAAGTGACCAGCGGGCCAGGATGACAAACGACCAGAGGCTGAGCTTTGGGAAGTATGTGTATCTTAAAAGCAACTGAGTGGCAAATAATACAAATAGTTTTGTTATCACTATCCATTCTATTTTCCCTTTCAATCATATAAAAATAATTGGGTAAGCAAAAAAAATGTAGCGAGATCATTTTCGTAACACTGTCATTTTACATATGTCGTTTCGTCGTCCAATTTAAGAACTCCTCGCTGCATTTGTGTAAAAGCTTCTCTTATCTACATTGACAATGCAGCATAACGCCATTTAGAGAAAGAACTGCATTATTAACCGGTTATGACGTCTAACACCTTAGCTGCCTCTTTCGCGCGTAGTGTATCGAATCAAATCAAATTAACTGGTGACGTCGTAGATCGTTGGGGTTCAGTGCTAGGAATTTAATGACATTTCACAAAGTAATGGAGGAGTTACTTAATAGTGTGACGAACATATTCATGGGTAATTTAGCAAATTAGGGAGAGAGAACCCAAAATATTCCAAGACTTTTAGTTGGAAAAAGAAAAAAAAATAGACATGGTTATATAAACCGACTTCAAAACAACCCATGAGAATTTATTGTTAGGAAAATATGGCACATAAAAGAAGTTAGTTAGTTGTTGGGATTTACATCATGTCAACCGTCGTTGAATCATTTTATGCCGAAACATCACATATGTTTCGTATACGATTGGTTGTTACTAGTATACCTTTTGAATCAGACTGTAACGTGTTCTCAAGACGAGATTTCCTTTGTAAATAAGATATCACAGAGCAAGAATGTATATATATATATATATATATATATATATATATATATATATATATATATAGATATATATATATATATATATATAGATAAAAGAAGAGGGATACACATGTACGAATGACAAATTCATTTCAACTTCGATTGTTCAATGCAAGGTATACTCGGTAATAAAGTTATGTTTATTATTTTTCCGTAAGCCAAGGCTTTTCAAAGATTAAAATCTTATTATCAGAGGAATTACATAGATAGATAAATTGGCAGTGGAAAAGCCAAACTTCAAAATTTGAAAAAATATTAAGTAATGGAGAGTGAAAAAGTTCGTGTAAAAAAGATATGAGGTCTGTTCAGTTGGTAAATGTCCGTTGATAAGGTGTCCAATGAAAGGAGATTTACAGATGGAAAAAATAAAGGGGTTCGTGAAGGCAGCATGGAAAAGAATTCAAGAATGAAGTAAATCCAATAGAGAGATGTTGAGTTCAGTTGTAGGTGGAGCGCACTTATTCGGAATTAATTTTGAGAATTTGGCCCATTTAAAAAATACTTCCGTGGCCCGAGAGAGGAATTGAAGTTGAACTGTGTACATTAAACGTTGGCAGTGAAATATTTAAGCGATTCTAAGAAAAACGAAATCCTTTAGTTGAAAACGAGGCCAAATGAGGAAGAGGGGTGGGGGGATAAAGAAAACGCATAAAGGAAAGTGGGTTATATGGTTAGTTGAATTAGCTATGGCTGATGCTGGGAAGGGAGAGGGGGAGGGATTGTTTGGATACAGTTTATTGCTGTTAAGCACTAAAGCCGGTGCGAATTGGGGTAGGGCAGAAGTGAAATTCAGGTCATTGAGTGAAAATATTTCTTAAAAGGGGGGGGGGGCGTGATTAAAACGGATTTTGAACGAAGATATATATATAATTTCGAGAGTTTTAGTTGGGAAGTTAGGGTTCAAGTGAATGAGAATCTGGAATTTACGTGTTAAATATGTGATAAAATCGGACAAAAACTAGTGTTTCAGAGTTAGATGTATAAAGATTTAAAGAATTCCCAGTTGGTTAAATATTAAGTGTATGACTAAATAAGAAAAAAATTATGTATAACTGAAATTAGGATTGGGAACAACGTTAGTCTGCTTGCAACAATTGATTTCAATTACAAGTATTATGGGGTAGGGTTGGGTTGAGTTATGTAGACTTAAGTGAATCACTAGTGTATTTAAATTATAAATAGATTTTAGGGGGAGCAAATGGACCCTTTAAGGAGTAACTAGGAAACGTAGTTTAAAGGTAAGAGAAATGGAATATATGAGGAAGATATTGTCGGTAAAGCGAAGCATATACAGAGTCGATGGAATGAATACAAGGGAGATAAAAAGCAATGGATGAGTGTGTGCGAAGATTGGCAAATAAATGAAAAAATGAAAAAAAGAGGAATAGGAATTATAATTTTCAATAGGAATTATGATGTTGAAGTAAAAGCGGTTAAGGATCTGTGGGGTGGAGGAGAATAATGTTAGTTCTCAATTTACATTAAGTGCTATGGGTTAATATAGTTATTAGGTGTACAGGGGAGGATACGTTATGTTATTGGGATGGTTATTTGTAAGGTTGGAAAAGTTAAGAATTAAAAATTAAAAATTAACAAATTATAGGATTAAAAAATTAGTCTAATGTTAGAGAGGGGGTTGTTAGCTGGGAGGAGGGGTGCCAGAAGGAGTAATGAAATTTATGTATTTAAATTTTCGCTAGTGTCAGCAATTTGAGAAGAGCTTATTATTAGAGTTAATAATATTTTTGCTTTTAGTTGCTGTAGCTATCATAAATGTTTCTAGTGTACATAGTTGGCAGAAAGCGGATCCTGGAGTGTAGGAATTAGACCTTTTTAATATAGCCCAGTGTAGGAAGTAATGAGCGTTTTTACTGTTAAGGCTTTTTATTAGATTGGATAGATAGGTGCTAGTGGCATTGTTATTATTGTGTTTGAAGGAGTAGATATGGTTTGAGATAAGGGTCTTGATGGGGAAGGCACTTGCCGCAATATAAGTGTGTATATTGTATGGAGCTGTTGTTATAGTATTTGTGTTATTTATAGTATCGGGAATGTTTTGGGTTTGTATGTTCAAGTTCTGGGCCAAAGTTAAGTTGGAATTATTAGGTGGAGAAGATGAGATAATTTGAGGGTGAGATCAAGATTATTGTTAGTTAGCGGGGTTGTTGGTTAGTGTGAGAGGTGTTATTTAGGATGTCGCTTGATACAGGGAGTTGTGGATGGGGAGAGCTATAGGCTGAGGGGAGAATTTGTATGTGTGTTAGTTTGCATAGTGGTGTTTTGGGGAATTGCTTAACAGTGCAAGCATAGATAACGTTACTTTGTATGCAATTTCCATTTAACGGGCATTCTCTAGATTTCTGGCAGTTGCAAGTAGTAGTAGGTGCTTGTTGTTCAGCAGATTTATTTTTTTTGTTATTAGATGTGATGAGGGTTTGTGCTACATTGGGCATTGTAGAGTAGGACATTTTAATAGAGTTTTTATTTAAAATAGTGCTGTATTTATGCGGGTGCTTGAATGAGTTATCTTCGTTGGCGGGATTCACTTGTCATGTTTCGGTGGTGATGTGGCAGTCACTGTTTCACTCTCCCCCTCCTCCTCCTCCTCCTCCTCTTCCTCCTCCTCTTCTTCTTCTTCTTCTTCTTCTTCTCAACAGCTGCTTTTACGAACGTTCTTTAGAGTATACGTGTACATACATAACCCCCCCCCACTTCCTTTCACATGGCGGGGGGGGGGGGAGGAAGCAGCTATTCAAAAGTCCAACTGCTCTCTGTGGTTGTTCAGACGAAAAGCGACCCGATTCTCTCTACCAATTTGCCACATCCACTTACTGTACCAGTGACGTCACATCCAGGACATGTAGCCTTTATCTAATCTTAAATAGAAAATGCTACTTCACCTAATTTTTAAGTCTACGTGGAAATTTACTATAATAATTATATTCTTACACGCCCGTCTCTAATATTGGTACATTGACAAAATAAAATGAATGCTTGATTTGATGGGAAAATGAGGAAATGACAACATAATGAATAAATATAGAATGAATCAGTTAATAGTAAAACAAGATCATTCGCGAGGATATCCTCTACTCTATAATAAATAGCAAAGTGTATTTATTTGTAAATATATATTCGTCACATAAAATCTGCGCGACAAATAAGGGAAGGAAGAACGCAAATCTATTTCCATAGTAGTTAGACGTGTTCTGTCTTTTACCCTTTTACTTTCTATACCGATTGTACGTTTTTTCTTTCTTTTCTTCTTTTAAAAAACTTTCCAGTTTGCATTTCACTTCCGCTAAAGTCTTTTTAGTCCAGCATCATTTTTAAAAAAGTCTATCCCCTAACTCCCAATAATCAAAAGGATAACAAAAGAATTGGAAATACTTAAATTACCCCCGCCGTTTGAAAATAATTCGGAAAGAAATTCCCCACTCTAAAGAAAAAGTCAACGGTAGGTGTTTATTCTTTAAGTCATCGTAAATGACAATAATAGCTTATAAATAAATAAAATTATGCATGTAAAAAACACAAAAAAAACTGACGTAATTCTATGATTTTATATGAATATTAGTGCGAACACTGGCGAAGCATATTTTATTCCATCATTTTAATGGAGGGTATACACTAGTTCGGGAAATATTTCGGTTGGGAGTGAATCGATTTCAAATGAGTTGAATGGGAAGTTAATTTTAAAGGGGAGATACCACGGGAGTCCCCCCCCCCCGAGTTGATATAGTTTGTTATGTGTATTAATTTAATATTGCAGCTATTTTGGAAATACTGTCACATTTCTTCCTCGACTCCTTACTTGTTATTTAAAAATGAAGAAAAAACTATAAAAAACATTAAATTTGATATATTTGATATGTAATCTCCCTTGAAAATCCCCCTTCCAAACGTAATGTCAACAAGTAAATCCCAATGGTTTGCAACGTAACAGCAATGAACTGAAATGGAGGCCAACTGAACCATTTAAATGTCGTATCTCTCATTTCTTCTTCTTCTTCTTCTTCGTACACCCCTTCGTCTTCTAATTCAACTTCTTCCATCCTCCCGACGTAATGTCAGCAATAAACACCAATGGTTTACAACGTAACGGCGATAAACTAAAATTAAAGCTAAATGAACCATTTGGTTGGAAGTATTTATGTTGAGGGCGGCACAAGTACAGCATGTTCGTGTGAGCGCATTCCGTTGAAGTACTTGTAAAACAAGCACAGAGATGCAACATTCCGGCGATGGACAAGGCGTGGAGCTGTGTAGACAGTATAGGACCTATTAATTTAGCGATTCTTTTTTCGACATGTGGCAATACTACTCCATGCATGGGCGAATAGTGGATTTGTAGAAATATAGGATAGTGGTAGGCGTGAGAAGTTTTCTAGCCCGGTAGGGGAGGCACACCTTTGCAGTAGACTTGGTAGTATCTTCTATGTATTTGTTCCAATTCATGTTTCCTGTAAATGTTAGACCGAGGAGTTTGAATGTTTGACTCTCGTAAAGGGTGCTATCAGCCATGGCAATCGCTTGTTGGAAAGGGTTTTTACGATTGTTAAAGGAAAGGAGCTTTGTCTTGGTAGCATTAAATGTAACCATCCATTTTAAACCCCGTTCCACTACAGACTGGAGGTACTTTTCTAAAGATTCAGCCATTGCCTTTGATATGAGTGCATCCAATTTACCCACATGTTGAGAGTAGAGCGTGGTGTCATCAGCAAATATACCCATCTTGGATGCGATTTATGAACATCAAGAATCATAAAAGTCCAAGGATCGACCCCTAAGGTACACCCGCATTACTGTGATATAGTTTAGATCTACGGCCACCGAGAACGACCTGGATCTTTCTTTTAGCTAAGAAAGATCTGATTATATTAAATATTTGTCCAGCAATACCGTACGAACTAATTTTCATGAGAAGACGTTTATAGACGACCTTGTCAAAGGCCTTGGATATATCAAACGCTACCGCTCTAGCTTCATCTGCCTCATACACAATATGGTATATGGGTTCAGAGATTACCGTTAGGATATCCACAGTAGAACCGGATTGACCAAATCCATACTGTTTGGTAGAAAGAAGTTTAGAATTTTCGAGGTGGTGGACTATTGCTAGATTGATAAATAAGTCAAAGATTTTAGCGAAGAGCAGAAGGAGATTAATGGGGAGATAATTTTGCGGGTCGATTCTTTCATCAGAGTTCTTAAAAACTGGTACCACAGAGGCAATTTTCCAGCTATCAGGGAAGCAAGATTCGACAAAGCAGTTGTTACAGAGTTTGGAGGGGACAGTGGACAGCTCAGGAGATAATTGTTTCATTACTATAGCAGGGATAAGATCAGGTCAACCTGTTTTGGAGGTGTCAAGGTTTTTTTATGATATCCTAAACGTGGAAAAGTGTGATGATCAGATCATTAAGTGTGGGAAATTTAGGAGGGAGTGGTTTGTGGTGTCTAAAGTTGAGTTTAAGGCAAACAGCGACAAGCATTTGAGCCTTATCCGTTGCCGTGCAAGCAACATCATGGTGGTTGGATAGCGGAGGAATTGTTGATTGCCCATCGTTCACCACACTATTATAGATTATCTAGAAATACCAAATTCCTAATTTTACTGCGACTCAATGCGTTTCATTGTCATCTCGCTATACCTACTTTTAGCCCTTACAATGGTTTCTTGATGATATACATTTTTATCTATTTTTAGCTGACGCGGTTGAATCGGAGGAATGCTTGCTGCCTAATCGCAAAGCAGCTGTACAGGTCGAAGTGAATAATTGAGAACAGTGGGGCTTACTATAGAATTTTCTTGTGGAGATATATGCTTCTATGTCTGCCTAGACCAATTTTGTACCTCATTTGCGCACTGTTCAGCAAGGAGATAAACGGTTTTACTCCACGGGCGTCTCTGATAGGATCTCTGATGGATTCCCAATCAACTCGTTGGTAATATCTCATCGTTTTGAGTAACGGCGCTTCGGTTTGGGGTTGGGGGTGTAGGGTGATATAAACTATTATTACAAGATGATCAGCGTTTCCGAGTAGGTTATGGGAATTCGTTATACAACACTCGGGCAGTGTTGTCAAAAATGGGTCGAGAAATGAGGCTTGCCGATCTTAACGATATGGGAGGAGTGCCGGGAAAGTGACTGTTTGTGAAAGAGAATACGTAATAGAGAAACTATGCGTGCTTTTACCAGCTGCGTCTGAGTAGCTCGAGAAACCAAGCCAATTACTTTGGTGGACATTAAAATCTCCAAGTACATGGATTTGAGTGCTCGGATCCAATGAGAATGCTGTGTCTACACTATCAGATACATAGTTCAGCAGGGTACAGTCCTGGGTCGAGGAAATATAAGTAAATGACGCTGTGTTGCTGGTTAATCTAAAGCACATGTACGCCCGACCATTTGATTCTTCTTCTTCTTCTTCTTCTTCTTCTTCTTCTTCTTCTTCTTCTTCGAAAGATCATGTGTGAGTTTTCTGTTCATCAGTGATTTCAATATGTTACTGACAATTGTCTTAAGCTCCTCTTAAAGAAACACACAACACATTATTACATAACATGGGTTACATGATAACATCAATAGATATGAATCTATTTAACATTGGAATTTATTTATTATGGATTACGCGACAATTTTGTTGGCGATCATGCTTGCGTCAGTAATTTCATTAAATAAACGACTTCTTTAGCCCACGGGCTGGGAATGAACAAAGAAAAACCCGAAGTTAAAAATAATATACGCATAGGATTCGAACATGTGCCCTAGAAGAACGGACTACTTCATTCGGATGTTGTCTCGTGAGATCACGTGCTTGGTTTATTTTTCTATCTGGTTTACAATCTGTATTTAAGGTTGTTTAGTGGAAATTCTTTCTGGAAAGACAAATCGGTACTTCTTAATCTTTATTTTGAAAAGTCAATAAAAAGATAAATATTGATATAAAGGAACGTGTAGTGGATAAGGCATGGTCAAAAGAAATGACAACAAAGTCTCTCCATATATAATATAATATCAAAAGTAAAGAGTTAAGAATCAAAGAATTAAGAAGAGTTCAAAGGGTATAGACGAAGATAGTGTTAATTTTGTGTGTGGACATATGTGAGTGAGTTCGCGAGACGGTGTATAAGTTGTCGCTATATTTAGTAGTCCATGACTGTGTTGTGTTGTTACCCGAGATGCCAGTAGCCAGACGGCTACAGCAATAGGCCTGTGTAGCAATTAATAACATAACTTGTGATTAACATTAGTTTATTCAGCGAGTTGAGTCCCCATTTACTTGCCTCTCTACGAGAGCAGAGTTAGACACAAGGTCAGTTTTTAATGTGGAGAAAATCCAGCTCTCCAAAAGGAGCACTCTGGCTTGGGATACAAATAAAAATTACTTCTTTAGGACAATGTCTTCGTCACTGACCGAGGAAAGATGAAGTGTAGTATCAGAACAGATATTATACTTTGATCCAAGCCAAAAGGCAAAGGAAGTTTCTCACTGGCAGCTGGTTTTCAGGTCTCGCTTAAATAACGAATGCAGTAAGGTGCTCGGCTCCCATGGCAAACTCTTTTTTGATTAGTTGAAGTCCCGTACAAGTAACCAATTGAAATTGAGTATTACTACTACTTTTCTTCATTGTTTTTTATTTATAGTTTATCTTAACATAAATAATTCAGAAAATATTATGCATCTGTTTCAGCATTTCAATATTTTAATCTGAAATGTTCTATACTTAACAGGCAGATAAAGGGATACAGTATGCAAGGTTACTACCGTGTGAAAAGAACAACCAGCACGTTAGTAACACATCACTCAATAAGTCTCGGGTTTAACTCATAAAATAACAACTTTGACGCGAAATTCGACTTTATTCATCAACATAGTCTCTAGGTATGATACACCGATTCTAATGCTTCTCTCAGAATTCGACGCCTTTCTTGTAGAACGACTTAATTTTTTACCTCAAAATACGCCTCAGTTTCCGATACCACTTAATTGTAGCCAAATCTCTTTACCTGGAGCATTTTGAGGTCTGAAAACAGCTAGTAGTCACTGGGTCCAGATCTAGGGAATAGGGTGAGTGTGAAAATAATTCGAAGTGAAATTCTAGTAGTTTTACCATCGTGGCGATTGACTTGTTACATGGTGCGTTGTCTTGCTGAAAGAACACTTTTTCTTCTTCATTTGTGGCTGTTTTTGGCGATCTTTTTCCTTCAAACGCACCCATAATGCTATGTAATATTCGCTATTGAATGGTTCTTCCTTTCTTATGAAAAAAATCCCTGCGCATCCAAAAATACGGAGGCCAAAACCTTGCCTGCGTATATTTCTGTCTTTGGTTGTTTGGACGGCTTTCACCTGATGCTGTCTACTCAGCTGACTACCGATTTGTAGATCCATATTTCACCCATTGTCACATATTGACGCAAAAATCATTTTTGTTGCGTTGAAACATTTGTAAACAACGCTCTGAATCGTCGACGCATTGTTGTTTTTGATCAACTGTGAACAAATGCGGCACCCACTTTGAACACTGCTTTCTCATTGACAAATGTTCATGATAAATGATGAATATACTGCCTTCTGATATCTTCAACTCTTCTGTTATCTTATGCAACTTCAATTTACGAGTTTGTGGACTTTTTGTTTTCCGGGACAACTGCCGAATTTTGGCCGACCTGAACGTTAAGCATCATTTGGACATGTACGACTGCGTTTAAAGTCAGTATACCACCTCTTAACCGTTGTTTCTGACAGATCAGAGTCTGAATAACACTAATCAAGTCATTGATTTGCTTGAATGGTATTTTTCCCAACAGAAAGTAATGCTTTATGAACACACTAAATTTAGATTTTTCCGTTGTTTTCAAAATTTGCAACAGTAGCTACACCCAATAACTGTAATTTGTAAACTAATAATCGGATTGGCATTTTAAGAATAATACTTTATGAAAATCATATGTAGATTTATATGTCAGGCCCGGGACTTATTGAGTGATGTGTTATAAGGGAGCGAGTAAGCTATATTGGAATAGACAATACAATAATGGAGAAACTAACAGTAACACTCTCTCCGGTCGCATATTTTTACTAGTTGTTTTATTTAATAGCTCAGTAAAATGTGTGTTTTTTCTTTTACAAAAAACAGAAAGAAAGAAAATCATCCCATCCTTTATTTTAATAAATAAAACACGGAATAATAAAAACATAGTTTTCAAACAAAATTTACCCTTTACGTCGTAAAATGTAAAACAAAAAATCCTAAACTCACTTAAGGTCGTAAAAAGATAATAATATTTGAAGCTTTTTAAATCGAAAACAAAGGTTTACCTAAAATAAAATCAACAATTAAAAAAATAAAATACAGTGAACACGATTCTAAATTCAGTTAGTTGATTGCTCAGTAAAATGTGTTTGTTTGTTTTTTTACAAAAAAATAGTAATTTTTAAATCAATTATTTTTTAAATTAAACAATTTGATTCAATAAATTTGTGCTATAAAAATAATTTTTAATAAGATTAAAAAAAAAAACACGGTACTCTTATAGCTAACGCGCCAGATTTCCGTGACTTCGCATCGGTAAAGATCAGGCAGGTCTCGGAAGAGCCCGTAAGCTGACGAAGTATTAACCAATGAGGTTACAGCATTCATTCGCCAAGCAGGCAATAGCAAGCAGCCGACACTATTTGGAAGAACACAATAATCACGTTCTAATTCAACAACAATGCATTATTATCAGCTGTGTCAAGTCGTCGAATCTCCGGAAGGACTAATTCAAAAGCATAACATTTTCATTTCTTTCTTTGTTTTATGTTAAAAAAAAACATTGACAAAATTTTATCCCCCTCCAAAAGAAACATTATTTTCACAAACAAATCAAAACATGTACACCTACACATTTGATTGACAATGGTTAATTTGGTCCACTAAAAAATAAAATATATTTATTTACAGTTCTTCAGTTACGATTTGTTCGTTTTTTTTTCTTTTTATATATGTATTTTTTCTTTGAAAGTCTTCCATCAATCGCTTGGTAGTTTCAGCCATGTTTTCGTCTCGTCTCGCCAGCTCTCGGGCGCTTCCACGACCTGCCCGATCATTGCCGACGCGAAGTCACGGAAATCTGGCGGGTCAGATTTAAGAGTACCAACAAAACAAACCCAAAACGTTTTAATAAAGAAATCAAAGTAAATATATCATTTTTGAGCGACTCGAAAACGTGTGTCCATCTCTCTTTATCTTTTTTCTCTCTCTTTCTCTTTCTTATTCTGTATCTCTCTTTCTTGAAATAAAACTTTCTGTCCGTTCGAATAATCAGACGGCGGGTAACCAAATGTTGGAATGACCGCCGGCTGTTTCGTCATATTCCATTACAATCTAATTTAATTACGTAACTCAATTATATGGATAACAAACAATGTCTTTAATTAATTCTATTAATAATTTTTATTTAGATTATTATTATCGAGGAAAATCTTTTGAATACATCTGGAAATCTGAAAAAAACAATCATGCAAATTGCAAATATTAATTTATTAGAAGCTTTAAAGCAAATTAATTATGTAAATTTTAAAGACGCGTGATGTTTGGAGAAGCTTTGGAATGGGTATATATAGGAGCTTATAATTGGATATAAAAAGAGAGCGATCAAAATTAATAATGTAGTTTCGGCTTTAGACAGACAGATACATGATGCCCATTATTACTAATGTCAGAAGCAAGACCCGTGTCAATCCCATGCTCACGCTATATATATATATATATATATATATATATACTAGCAAAACCTATCTGCCCTCCAGGCAGCAAGTAATCGAGGATAGGGGGGTTTATAGTTAAAACATCTAGTCATTTTTACATTTTAAATATTAATTTTAAAGTTTGTTTTCCATTGTTAGAAAATACTGGATTTAAAACAGAAGGGTATGTAATTTAGAGGTACAGAAATATAATGTTTGAAGCAATATTTAAAAACAAATGAAGAAACACATAATTTTGTAGTAAAAAAAGCAAAAACATCCAATTCAATTCCATTCAGGAGGATTTCAAATAAAAATTGTGTGTACGTGTTTTTAAAAATATTTTGTGAGGGAACAAAGTGATTAAAAAAATCCTAAGAGATGGCAAAACGTTTAAAATTAAATCAACGTTTACTTCTTTTTGAAAACTATATTGGGATAATTGAATAACAATATAACTAGTTAGAACAAACGGTAGTATCTTTTCTGATGTTACACTTTGTCTATTCTGTCCTCGGACAGTGAAGGAGAAGTCCTTCTAGAATGAGGCAATTTAAATTTTTCTTCCAATCCAGAGTGCTTCTTTTGGGGTAGCTGGATAACCACATTAAAAATCGACCTTGTGTCTAACTTTGCCCATGTGGGAAGGCAAGTAAATAGGAATATTTGTTTAGAGGCGTTTTATTTCACAGTGTGTACGTTTTTAGCGCCCGAAATTCCTTTTTCAAAAAACTGACATTCTATACGATTATTCGATTCGTAGTTTCAAAATTACATTGCAATTTAAAATGTATTAACAAATATTAATACAGACTTAATTTAATATCGATTCTTTTTTTTTGAGAGAACTTGCTATTTTTTCTCTTACATTAATATTAGTGAAAAACACTCTTAAAATCACATGCAGGAAAGAAAGATAAAATATCTTTAAAAATAGAATCGATATCAAGTTCATAATGAGTGCTGCTTCAAGAAGTCTTCGTCGAGATTTATTTGAAATGAATTTAATAATTTTAGCCTGTTCAAAATTAAACGAATGATTGTGTTGTACTGCATGGGAGAAAAGCGCGTTAAGAGAGTTGCTATTTTTTATGTCTCTTTTGTGGTCACCAAGCACTTCTTCAGTTCTCGTTGAGTCTCCCCTACGTATATTTGATGACAATTATTACATGGGACAATGTATATACCAGCGTTAGATGTAGATGTTTTCGGAATTGTCTTGCAGTATTTAATGTTTGTTTGATAGTTTGTGATGTGGTTTGTATTGTTGGAATTCCTAGTTTATTAAGCGTGTCGCAAATTATTGTCTTATTAGAATGAGTGGGTAAAAAAATGTCTATTTATGAGAGAAGCGTTCGGTGTTTGAGGTTTTTGTTTATTGTTTTTCGAGAATATTTGTAGGGTTTCTTTCTCCGCATGTATTGTATCCCTTCTCCCACTTGCTAATGATTTTATACTCCAACCGCTACTAACCACTTCCACCATCTATTTGTATCCCATATTTTGATTTTATGCTCAAACGGCCGCAGGTTCTGAGCCGGCTGCCAAAACATTTTGTACTTGTGTGATGTTTTCTTCAGACAAATCATCATGAGGAAGTCTTATGATAAAGACGAAACGTTGATGAATACATAAATAAAATTTTTTGCGTTCCATATATATATATATATATATACAGTAAGTCCATATAGGAAAAAAGAGTGTGTAGGATATTCTATTACACCAGACAGTTTATTAAACTAATATGTTCCAAAAGCTGAGCTCATGCGAACGATTGAATAAAATATCTACAGCCTTCTGTCCACCTTTTCCCCATATCATCTCCTTTTGCGAGGTAGTATAATGTTTATTAATGCGATCTTGTGAATTCGTTGTATTAACTTTCGCACTGACACACTTGTGAACGATACGAATCGTTACTTCTCTTTTCAAAGTAGCAGCGGCAGTCAATGTTGTTTTTACTTATCGACTCTTTGAAAAAGAGCTCAAATCAGTAGTTTCTTTCAACTAATCACCTGTCCCGAAATCTCGCGCGTACTATAACACCCTAAACACACAGCTTTCTTTCTCTTTTTTCCGGTTTTCTTCAACAGTCGACGCATGTGATAACGGCCCGTCGCAAAATAGTGTCTGCATCCTGTATCAAAGACATAGCGGCTGACCAAACGAAATACGTTCACTAACTACTAAACACAGCGCCAGCAATATACACACTGCTAATCGAACTCTATCGCACACAAGTTACTACATACACTCTCTCACTAACAAATCAGGAACGCTAATATACTTCTTGTCTTCACGCACGTAAACGCACACGATGCCAACCGAAATGAACACATGCACCCAATATTCCTGCTTGCAGACAAAACATCTTCTTTCACCAGAACGTTCTTGGTCTCATTCTTCACGATCTCTTTATCTTTCGTTGACTTGAGTTGTCAATAAAAATGAATAATTTTGTATGGATAGACTTTTTCATTCTTTCTTTTGATGTTGTCTTTCCCACTACATTCTTGTATCTATGAATAAAATAGCATAGTTAATAAATATACGGTTGGCCACAATGGTTAGTCCATAGTTTGTACTTTTATTGATGGTACCAATCACACTAGTCACACGTGTACATTGCGTCACAACTAGTACAATTATTCACATAGTAATTCGGAGAAAGACGGATACAACTGAGTTCTGTCGATATCTCCATGATGAGATAAAATGGGGAAATTACTCAAATACTCAATAAACAAATGTTTCATAACCCCTTCGCCATCTTCAGTTGAGAGCAGTGTTAACTGAAATCGCCAATTGCCATTAGCGATAATTCAAAGCCCTTCGTTAAAAAAAAATAATGCAGCACTCTTCGGTAGTTGACAGTGTTTATATAAGCATTGGGATTTTGCTTACTCATGGCTCGAATAGTTAGAATCATCGACTGCCTTTCGATTGTCGAGTTTCAACAATTCAGGAGAATGACACCGAAATCGTACTATATCCCCCAAATAACATTAAGATTTAAAACTAATGCTACATTTATTGCTTAAAGCTTATACCCATCACGTGACAGGTATTCTACTAGTAATATATATATATATATATATATATATATATATATATATATATATATATATATATATATATATATATTCATTTATTTATCTCTCATATTGTAAAACCTTTTAAAGTTAATCAGACTTTATCATAATGAAGTTTTACTTACCAATATGGGGGACTTGCAATGCGAGTAAAATACCATAAGAAAGCGAAGTCGTTCAAGACCTTAACTATAAAAGCAAACTTGAATCTTCGAATAGAACGAATCATTTTATTTACACATAGTTTTTGAATAAATCAGTTCCAGTAAAGTAGTTTCACCCATTTCGATAACCGTGTACTTAGTTATGTAATAAGAAAATAGATTTCCAGCTTCTGGTAGTGATAAATTCTCAAATCATTGCAGTTTCCACTTTCATTTTCTAACTACACCCACTCGTAGAAAATTCTCGCATACTAAGATTGGATCGATATATTATACGAAACAAAACGTTCAAATAAATACATACAAGATGAGAAGTTGTATTTATTAACATAGATACCGGGTCTCGTCTGGACAATAGAATAACATAAAATTAGTGCCCAAAACATTGTATGCAATATCTAGTTAAAATAAAATATTAAATCAAATGATTACATTTTTAATTGTGAAGGGTTTAGTTATAATTAAGCAGTAATTGGGTAGACAAAGACATCCAGTCGTTAAGGGATTATAAAAAAGGATGCTAATAAAGGTGTTTTTTTTTTTAAATATATAGTGAAGAACGAGCTTGAATGGAGAATTTTCATTGGCCGAAAGTAACTGGAGTTCTTATATAAAAACATTTTTAAAATCATTGTTCACGCCAAACAAGACAGGCTGCCACTATAGACGTAAGGGGCTGCTGAGAATTAGGGTAAAAGTTTAGGGGATCATCTTACATTGGGAGGTGTGCAGCGAAATGTTTGTTTACATTAGTTTTACATTTCTGCATGTCGGTACAGTCAGGGAAACAGGGAACAGGGAGCAGGGAGAAAGTTTCAGAGGTCGGCAGCACGAATAAAGAAGATATTGGAGTAGAAAGCTCTCCGGCATCTGCAGACCTTCACAGTGAATGGATGGGACTTAGCTGATTGTCGGGCTGGTCTAGTGTATTTGCGTCTAGGGGACACTAAGGCAGCAAGCTCATCGGAGCACAATCCATTGAAGTACTTGTAAAACAGGCACAAGGATGCAACATTGCGGCGATGGGACAGGGGCTGGAGCTTGGTAGATAGTGAGGGATCTATTAAATTAGCGACTCATTTTTTAACCTTGTCTAAGAGACTAGTGGATGGTGCACCAGCCCAGATGTGGCAACAATACTCCATACATTGGCGGATGTTGGCTTTGTAAAGATAAAAGATAATGTCAGGTGTGAGAAGTTTACTAGCACGGTAGAGAAGCCCACCTTCTTTGCAGCGGCGACTTTGATCATCTGGAGTTCTTATATTTAAATAGTTGATTTTTAAAATTTTCCAAATTATTATTTAATTACAAATCCGAAACGCGTAGCACAAAGCTATCAAAACGGCGACTTGGATCATCTGGTCTTAAATTGGGGTAGCAGCTGGAAAAGATATGATGTGAATATACTCGAAATCGGCAATGTTGTCAATGTATTACTGAAGATTCGATAATTTTTTTGCTTTAGGGTGGCAAATTGTTATATTATTTTATGTTCAATAATAGATTTTAATAAAGATTTCAACAATTGATCTTAACAACGATTTTTTCAAAACAAGTAAAAAACATATTTGTTTCTTCCAATGGAAAAGTAGTTTTCCTTTCACTAGCCAATAAAATTTTTTTCTTCCCCCCCCCCAAAAAAAAACAAACAATTTTTGTTGTTTTGGAAATAAAAACCATTTGTTTAAAAAATACTAGTTAAAATCAATTGTTCAAAAAATTAAAATTAAAAAAATAAGTTAAGATAAGTTATCTGCCTTGATATGATACTTTTCCACCTTTAAGTAAAAACGAGCCGAATATCCGTCTTCATGAATCCAACAAATGCATTTTAGGACAGGGATTACCTTATTTTGACACCATTATTGTAACGTGACAACCCGTATGTCTTTACGATTACCACATATGAAAATCCGTAATGTTCCCCAAATAGTAATGCGTGACATTTCTTCTTATGGTTATCCGTCATGAAGTAATTATATTCGCTAAAGATGCCACGTAACATAAAACTGAAAATCAGAACTTGTTTTTCTTCAGCTAGTAAATATTTTCTTATATCAGGTTTGATAAAAATAAAGACTCGAACAAAAATGATTATCTACTTTTATTATTGATGTATGTCGACATATTCATTTTAATACACAGTAATCTCCCTGTCAAAGTTACAGTGGGTAGCAAAGCACAGGACGTCCTCACTACTTGGTGACAATTTTGTCTCTCTCATTTTTCAAACGACTCATCGGATTTATCAACATTGTTCTTGTTTTTATATATATTTTTTAAACAACAAAACACAAGCATTAATTTTTCAATTAAACGCATAACTCATGATCTGTCAAAATAACAGCTGAATTCCAAAAGCGCATTGAGAATTACATTCCAATCTTAACCTATATTTTATCAGCGCATTTTTGTAACAAAAATCCATCGCCATCGCCTACTACTAGTTAACACATTATTATTATTATTATTATTATTATTATTATTATTATTATTATTATTATTATTATTATTATTATTATTATTATTATTATTATTATTACACCACCACCACCACCACCACCACCACCACCACCACCACCACCACCACCACCACCAACAACAACAACAACAACAACAACAACATTCTCTGCCACCTCCTCCACAGGTAATTTTGTTAATTAGAATTATGAGATTTTTTTTATCTGATTTGCTCAGACCCACGGTCACTAGTTTTGTGCTTGCTGACCCGAAATTAATTCGGAAATAAATATAAATACCACGATTGTATTCCTCGTCAAATCTGAGAGGGGGGTATCTTATTTGCTGTTATAGTGTTCAATAGCATCGTCAGTCAGCCGGGCAGCCAGGCAGCCAGGCATAGATACAAAAAAAAAACAAAAAAAACAGCACATTTACAACATGAGGTAAGATTGCTAATGAGTTCCCGGCAGCTTGAAGCCAAACAATGTTTAACAAGCATTAAGCAGTACATTTTTTTCTTATACGTTTCTTTTTGGATGAATAAAATCTTGTTGCATTAGACAATCGATTCTAAACATCTCGTTTCCTTTGCTCTGTTACATTTTCAGTGCATAACTTAATAGTTATTCTCCGCTGGTATTCTTCACCTAAATAGCCGGTAAATCAACCATGATGATGATTTATTATATTATACGGTTTTCGTAAGTGATTTTTTTTCTTCTGATGGATCACCTCCTATTAAGGCGCAGGGGCTACGCAAGAATAAGGGTTAAAAAGATTGCTAGTTGGACAATGGACGCCGTCACGAGAGGATTAGTAATAGTGGGTGGGATGGGCAGAGGATGACTTAAGATGACTTGATTTTCCAAAATGACGGTTCAACAATTATTTGTTACCATTAGACTTGAAGACTACCATGCTGTAGTAGGTTGGGAAGCAGACTCATGGTATACGGTTTCCATGACTGATTTATTATTTTCTAACGTTTCCGTAACTGATTTATTATATTATACGGTTTTAGATGGTCTTTCTATACGCAACAAACGTATTTATCTGTATTATGGACAATATAATTACGGCGAGATGCTTTTATTTTTTAATTAAAAATATAGATGGCGACCGTGATAACAGCTTCGCAGAAATCCATTCTTCAGGATTAATAAGCAGCCAATTGTATCATTTTTATTAAAAAAACACCGTAATTAAATGTTCAAAATAAAATTAATAAACATCCTATCATCATATAAAGTAATTTAAAGAAATAAATAGTTTGATTTTTAAAAAAGATATATAACTGTTTATCTGAAAATTGAAGTAGATAGATACCTAAATTTTAACAATATTCTTAGCCGGTTGAAGTATTTTCTGAAAAGAATAAAATCAACTTACATTTTATTGTTATGAAGAACATAGTTACACGATTAACAAGAAGAACTGGTCATTCAGAATTAGATATTGATTTTGTATAAGGAATCTATCGATGATAAAAGTCATAAAAGTCGAGATATAAGCTGACTTTGCGTTATTATATACAGGGTTTCTTGGGTTCCTCAATTTTACCAGGCATCACCGGATACATGTCCTGCTAGTATATAAGAGAGACCGTAAGCGCTCGGGGAATGGCCCACGACACAACGCTGGGTGCAATACTCCACCGGTTAACACCTGAAAACTGCAGAATTGCTCGCCGCGTCGAGAGATTGACACGAAAAATTGTGAAAAGAGAAAGCTCCGTGGTCTTAAATGAATCTTGCATAAGCAATGACTTGCTGCCGAATCTTGCTTAATTGGGGTCTAATAACTATAGATCAAATTTAATGCAAAACTGAAATATTTTAATGTTCAAATGGGAGGCTGTACCTATATTATGTCCGTAAAACCCTTTGAAATGCTCCAAAGAAACTAAAATCTAAGGAATATCTATTAATTGAAGTCTAAGTGTTAACATTTCACAAAAAATAGAGGAATGTGAATTTTCACGAAGGGCTTACACTCGCTTTGCACAAAACTAAATATAGTTTACATTTGACCCCTTTACGTCTAGCAACTTTGTTCCAATCTTCATAATGATCGATTCATTAGTGCAGAAGTGAATCCTGTAATGCATATATATAAACATATAAAAATATCTAACTGTTTTTTTACACCTGTAATATTTTTTAATAATGTAATATCTTTGTTCACGATTACGCAAAATCGTGCGGTTTCGTTAAGAAGTGCGGCACAACAGACACCATCCATGCCGCACGGCTCCTGATGGAGAAGCATGCCGAGTGGTCAAAACCGCTGCATATTGCCTTCCTAGACCTGGAAAAAGCCTTTGACCGCGTGCCACACGATGTGATCTGGTACGCGCTGCGACACCATCGTGTCCCCGAGGAGCTGGTTAGCTGAGTTAGACTACTCTACGATTCATTGAATAGTCTGGTGCAAATCGTCGCTGGTATGTCTAAGGATTTCCCCATCACGGTTGGAGTACACCAAGGCTCGCCCCCCCCCACTGTCCTTCATTCTTGTAATGGACACCATCACGAAAGATCGGCACTGGCTAGTGTCATGGAAATTCTTTTATGCAGATGGTGTTCTGCTCGCTTCAAAGAGTAAATCCGACCTGCAATAACAGGTCCAGTCCTGGAAGGACAGACTAGCGCAATGTGTCTGCGGCTGAATATCAGAAAGACAGAAAATTTAACCATCGATAAAAACGAACATGGCCCCATCATAGTTGACAGAGTACATTCCTTCCCATTTTTTGGTTCGACACCCAGCAATGACAGCACCATTCTCAGCGAAATTGCTAGTGCATTAATGCGACGTGGCTCAAATGGGGCACCACAACAGGCTATTTCTGTAACCGCAACATCAGCGACCGTCAAAAGTCGAAGATCTACCGAACTTTTGATTTAATAAGTGAAATTTTTGATGGTCGTGACGTAAAAAATATAATTTAAGAAATACATTAGGGAGGGAAGTTGAGGATTTGATTTGAAGGTTTGGCATGGCTGACATGTTTAGCGCCTATCCCCTTTCATCTAGATTTAACAGCGTAAAAGATGCTGTCTTGGAGTTTTTTTAATCGATTAACTATCCAAGGTGGTGCTGATTTTATTAATCCGTTTGGGAAAAAAACGAGGATGACCTCAAATCTCTATTTCTGCTTCTTTTGAGCCCATTGCAAGATTTTTACTTTCATTATTAACTTTCGGCCCTGACGAGGCATATGTCTTGCTGAAATGCAATTGCATTTGCGTAAACCATTTTAAATACTAAATAATTTATAATATTTATAAAGCTCTACCTTGAATTAAGCCCTTTTGAAAATTATTGGTTTGAATTTAATTTTATAAATATATTTGAACTTGTTTAATTAATTAATTAATCTTTATATATACACACACATATATATATATATATATATATATATATATATATATATATATATATATATATATATAAAGAAAAGTTTAGTTAAAGGATTAAAATGATGTTATATCTCTAGGAGATTATATAACAAAAATATTTTATAAAAATAAAAAAGATATTTCTAACCCCAAGGACATAACTAGATAAGCTTCAGTTCAATGGTCAACACTTACTGTAAAAAAGAGCTTATATATTTGAATTCAGTCGAATATAAAATTTATGACATCATTAATATTTTGAAATCATGTTTGAAAAGTTTCAACACTCAACAATATTTTTCATCTGTACACGCGTTTCAGAAAATTCAATTTTATCATCACCTTTACACCAATATAAAAACTTGACAATTTAACGACTATCCTCGTCAGCACATATTCTTTATCAACTCCATTCCGCGAAATTTGGAATGGAGATTTTCGTAATACTTTCAAAAGCAAGAACAACACAATGACCGGAAGGATGGAAATAGTGCAATGTTTTTTTCTATAATGACAGGCTAAATACGCGAGATTAATAATAAGTCAAAATATATTACAGGATGGGATCCATTTTACCTGATTACCCTTGAAACATTTTATTATCGATCTTTTTTACAATAAAACTAGGCTATATTTCTTAAGAAAAATCAACAACTTGAATAACAAAGTTATCTTAATTAAAATATTTGTGAATGCTAAATAAAATTAATTCGGGGAAGATAATCACATATCTTTGTTTCGACCAGTAAAACAAAGGGAATTCTATCTTCAGACTATCTTCATCTATGAAAATCGAACAGTCAAGAGTGAAATAACTCTTATAGTTCCTTGTTTTTTATATAAAGAAGCTCACTCCATTAAACTTATATGTTGGGTATTTAATTTTCTAACAGACCAAAGTCATCTCATGAATTTTATAATATACTATACTTAAGAGGGCAGTCAAGACTAAACTAGCATAATCAATTCTGTTATAATTTGAGATATGCATTAAAAATGTTATTTTCTGATAAATCCCAATCCTGATGGAGTTAGCTGAAACCAATTTAATCTTATAGAATTCAAGTAATTATATGTAAGGGCTTGAATTGACTGAGACAAGTCCTATAATCTATGCATTTAAATGGACAATTAGTAATATTATGCAATTACGGTGACTGAATTGGTTGGACTATTCTTGCTACAAATGCACGACACTTTAGGGAGGCATATATAGGGACAATGTGTCGTTTACAGTTAGAAGTTCTAATAGAATATATGATAAATAAAACACTAAGAAAAAGATATTAACTATTCATGCAAAATGCATTAAAAATAACATAAACCAAAATGTAGTTAACTTCTTAGATTTGATCCTCAACATTACTAGCACCACTTTAGCACCATTCCACAAACCTAACCAAACCCTATATTATGCACATAAAGATTCAAATCACCCTAGATTAATAATAAACTCTATTAAATCTAACATCTCTAACAACATCCCCAGGATATCATCTAACAGACAAATATTTAATGAGAGTAAATAATGCACTGAAGAATTGAGAAGGAACCAATTTTTTAAATAGCAATACCTATCCAATTTGGAGTAAAAACAATCAGGCCATAACATGGCACTGAAAAATAAGCCTAAGCGTAAAAGAACAATAATATAAATCGAATAGACAGTAGAGGCGATTAGCAGAATAAGCCTAACCAGCAGCAAAATGTAAAAATACATTCTAACGAACAAATTGTTTCGGATAATAAATATAGAAATAATAGAAGACGACAGGTAATCTGGTTTATTCCTAGTTTTCAAAAAAATGTCAAGACAAACATCCCTAGATGCTTCTTTCAAATAATTGAAAACAACTTCAAGGCCCCACATCAATACAGCAAGCTATTAAAAAATACAATTAGACTTTTTTCTCAACAGTACCGAACCTAGAACAGGGTATAATAAGATCAAATACAAATAAGATCTATAAAGCCCAGAAAATAAATAACATAACACTCTAGACACTAGATGGAATTGCTTAGATAGAAATAACTGTCAGTTTGGTAATTACTGCATACAAGATGATGTTGTTTATAAATGTATAACTGAGAAAAATAATATATGTAACAACAGGAATACTATTATCTCAAGTAATAATACTAACCACAAAATATTTGCCTTTCGTCTTATGCGTTTGCTTGGGATTGTATGTTGGGGATTTGCTTGCTTGGACAGAGTATTATGTCGGTTATTTTTATTGTTATTACAGGAGTGATTATTTTTATTTCTTGGATTTCTTTCGCTTAGTGCCATATTATATGTTGCTATACTTTTTTGTCTTTTAGCATTGGGAGGTGTATTTTGCTTATAAATAATTGTTTCTGGATATCCGTATTAATGCAATGCATTATTAAAGAAGTTAAAGTTTTGATCGAAAATGTTTTCATTAGTTTAGAGATTCTATTTGCAACTGAGGGAACTATTGATTTGGTTATTAATTGTGGGTAATTTGATTGTTTATGAAATAAAATAATGTTAGGTTTGTTTATGATATGGGCTATATGTTTCCAAGTTTGTCATGTGTTATATTTAAGAAATTTGAGGGGTTTTCTTTGGATTTATAGAAAGGCCAACGTTTTTAGAAAATTCGTGTAGGTCCTTGATGGTATTATTGTACTTTCTAGGCCTCTCTTTAGACACAAATAGAGCATCATCTCTATAAAGTCCTTCCCCTGAGATATTTCTAAATTTAAATTTAAGTTCTCTAAGCAAATATAAGCCCACCATGTCAGTGACCTATGCAGAATCTGAGGCACCCATGACTACATCATAATTGTTAGGAGTGTCCTTTTTAGTCCAATATTTATTGTCAAAATGCAATATAGATCTTCTGGCTAGTAAGATCACCTTAATTTCTATATCAGTGAGGTCAGAGTAATTTTTAGCTAAAATTATTGCCTTATTCAATAGGATTGGGGAGATAGATTGATAGTAATTATCGATGTCAAATGTGATGAACTTCAATAGGGGTTTATTTTTTAAAGATTTTAAAAAGTATTTCGACTGTTTGAATGCATTTGAATTTAAAATTATAACAGTTTAGAGACCAGTCAAAATGCAGATTTCTTTTTAAATAAACATATTATTTATTTAATATTCTAATTTTCGACTCATAAAAGAGTCTTCATCAGGAAGATACAGACAATATTTTTTTCTTTCTTGTGGAAATACCTTTACTTTTAACTCACACGTGCGTACCAGAGAACAATACCACTGGAATCATATATAAAACACCTGAACTTACAACAACAGAAGTCAACGGCTAAGTGAAAACATGCCGCATAAAAAAGAAAGAAAATATATTGTCTGTATATTCCTGATGAAGACTCTTGCATGGGTCGAAAATTAAGATTTTAAATAAATAATATTTTCATTTAAAAAAATCTGCATTTTGACTGGTCTCTAAACCGTTATATATATATATATATATATATATATATATATATATATATATATATATATATATATATATATATATATATATATATAATTGAAGTTGAGCACTGTTCGGAGATATTAAAAACAAGCTGTCACATAGCTATAAGTAACGTTCCGATAACGTTCGTCGAACCCTCTAGACTGTCTGCTGTTTACTGCCCACTGTATTTAGGCACACGTAGCACTTAATATCTCTTGTATCACGTGATAATTTCTGATTGCCGTGGGAATAGAACGAAAGCGTTCATAGTGTTGGTTTACTCTGTGAACCGGGTTCGCTCACTGTGACCGTCTGACATTGTCACTTCTTACACTGATAAGATTGTAAGCTTGAAACGCCGGCGTATGTAGGTATAAATAACTTCATACACACACACACACACACACACACACACACACACATATATATATATATATATATATATATATATATATATATATATATATATATATATATTGTACGTGTATATTTACAATGCATCTTTGTTACTGACAACAGCAGAATAAGCTAGCTATTAATAAATGTCAATCCAGAATAGTGGTATTTCTAAATATTAAGTACCATGGTAACTAATATTTCACACACACCACACACACACACACACACACACACACACACACACACACACACACACACACACACACACACACACACCACACACACACACACACAAAAACGTCAATAACTCCAAAAGAAATTTGATCTCCACCAATCGATATAAATCCGACTTCTTTTAGCAATTCTGAGCTACCATATTTTAAAATACTAACCATCAACAACATTTCCTATAAAGTATATTAAAATCTTTGAAGATATATTTGAATTTGAAAACAACCGATTCGGTTTTTCCCGTTGTCGATTCGATGACTTCAATGTACATTACATTTTTTCTTATTAATTCAAAGAAAGGAGCACTTTCATGTTTTAATATGTTTTGAATGAAATTTTTTTTAGAAATTGAAAACATAATACATTTACCAATGCTCGGGCAATTGCAGCTGCTTTACCCTCAATCGGTGCATATCAGTGCTCGGCATCGATGTAAAATCTGCCGCCTGCAAATACGAGGCGCCACTCTTGATGTTGCTATCTAAAGGCAAACAAACTGAACAAAATATCTGCAGAATAGGAATTTACTTCCGCTGAAGAAAATTCCATTTTTACGCAGTGCGAGAGAGACTCAAATGTATGATTGAATTTCAAATTATCCGATTCGGTTTTTCCAGTTGTCGATTCGATAACATTAATGTACATAAAACTATTGTCTATACCGTGGACAAAAAGTAGCGCGTCATCGACAATCTTCACCTTTCAAGGAAAATTTGTGATTATATCTGTAAAGTATTGATTCCTCGGAACATGCGAAAGATTATAAAGTTCCTGAAATGGTTACTATAGGAGTTGATTTATGTCATACTCATTAATTATACCGTGGATTCGCCAACCGGTAACCCAATCCGTCCGTCACGTAAGTCAACCTATAAAATACTTGCATACTAAGTTCCGACCTCTTTTCTCCTTTTAAACCCAAGCAGGACAGTGGTTGACCCCTCAGTGACAGATGCTCTCGACAGCAGTCGCTGAGAATCAATCCGCTCCTTCTTCACTTTCCACGTTTCTCACCAACTTAAACAAGGGGTGACTACATCTCGACAAATCTCTTAGACATCAGTTCGGGTGTAGCCATTACTTTTTTCAGGATTCCATATCTTGGTTGCTATCGGTCTGACCGCAATGCGACAGGAGGCCACGAAGACGATTCGCGCAGAAAAGTCTTTACTTCTACACGAAAAGAGCCAGAATTGAGGGATCCCAACATGCAAGCAGGGACTTGAACATCCTTAACCAGATAAGTTCTCGCGACGCACGTTTTCGCCAACATAACATAACCTAACCTTTCTTTACAATCACTATTTTCTGTTGTATATATATCTTTATTGCTTGACAAGTAAAATTGCTCTATAATTATATACAATTGTTGTTCTCTTTCACAAAAGATGTCTTCACATTTCTGTTTGAGCGCCTATCTTCATGAATCGTCCTACATTCTCACGTGCGATAACTGAACTTTCTTTCGAAGATTGAATTAATCCCTATATTAGACGTGACGTTGCTGCTTATGATTATATGACAAAGAGCCAATATCTTAGTTTAGGATGTCTCGTTGCATAAGATTGAAAAAGAAAAACATACTCGTCTTTCTTCCATCGGAGAATTCTCCTAGTTTTTCTCGAAACACCATTTTCTGAAAGCTGGTTTACAAATGAATCCTCGAAAACATAAAAATGATTTTTTTTATTGCTTACTTTTATTGTTGGTATGATGTCGACATTATCTCTTTCTCACACCCGTCTCACCATGCCAAGTTGGTTCTACCAATGGAAGCTAGCACAAAGTGACAATCTTCATTCTCTAATGTTTTAGATTCCCGATAGTACTTCTCAACATTGCTTATGTTTTCACTGATTCTATTAGTCCAAACAACGAATAACAAATGCTTATTTTTTAAATCAGCACATATCTCATGATTTGTTAAAAGACATTCGCATTGCTAAAGCGCATTCCTAATCAAATTCTAAACTTAACCTAAATTTTATCAGCCAACTTTTGTAACCCCAGCTCTTGTCATCGTTGTCGCCGTTATGAATTATCGTTATTATTATAATAATCATAATTAGTAATAATTTCTCTAACTCATCAGAGCAAATCTAGTCACATACTGTGTGGACAGAAGAGGAACATTTTTCTTAGCTTTGTTTTGGGGTGACGTATATGAACGTCTTAAGTTATCTATCTGGTATGTTCTATATTGTATTCAAAATAGACGAAAATATATTACTTTAGTATAAACTTTTGTGGCAACGAAAATAAAGTTAATTAAATATTGAGAATTCAAAAGGTCCGAGAACTGTTTTGTGAAAGGTAGGAGTTTTGTCTTAAAAAACAAAAATCAGTACACATATTTTTTTCGGCTGACGGCGTGTGCGTTTATGTATGTGTAAATGGAAAAGGCATGAATATATGTGTATTAGCGTGTCTTTGTTAGTGAGAGAGTACATATGTTTTCATTTCGGCTGGCACCATGTGCGTTTACGTTTGTATATGAACTGTGTACATGTATTCGTTTAACAGTGTGTATGCATATGTTGGCGCTGTGTCTAGTAATCCGCGAAAGTCTCTCGTTCGCCTGTCAAGGCTTTTCGCTAAAAAAGGAGCAAGACTGAATTGTGACGTATACATGTGTTTTGTTAAAAAGATAACGGAGGGAATACATATATATATATATATATATATATATATATATATATATATATATATATATATATATATATATATATATAAGTGTTTTATACCTACAGACGACGTCGTTTTGGGTTTTCTACCCTCATCAGATCAGCAGTGACCGTTGCAAGTGATTGCATGGGCTCGAACGAAATTCGTAGATTCAGCCTAGAATCACGAGCCTAACGCCCGAGCCTACACGGCCGCGAGAAATTACCACAGAGGGTAATTGAAATTAACATACACTTACCCGAGAGGTGGGGCAAACGTCATGTTGTCGATAGTTTTCAACGCTTGAGCGGAACTTTACTTAATCGTAGGATAACAACAATCTTGTAATTTTAAACAGGGCTCTACTATTAAGACTATTAAATCTTAAAGGGGTACTAACACTAACTAAATATATTTTTAAATATAGAATTGTTCTATACCTACAAACGACGTCGTTTCGGATTTTCTACCCTCACCGATTCAGGAGTGGCGGTTGCAAGCGGTTGCAAGTGGTCGCATTTTCTTGAACGAAGTTCGTAGATTTAGCCTAGAATCTCGAGCCTAACGCTATATATATATATATATATATATATATATATATATATATATATATATATATATAGATAGATAGAGAGGGAGAGAGAGAGGAGGGGGAGAGAAAGAGAGAGAAAGCCGTGTTTGGCGTTTGACGTTTTATACTACGTAATAACCGCATTCACTGCTGCTGCTTTCAACAGCATCATCAGCTGCTAAGTATCCATGCAGCATACTCTGCGATGAAGGTGCTAGGTGACCACGATTCTTGATCGAGTAGAACATAATAGTACCAAATACATCATCGTGCACAGTTCTAGTTTTCGGGCTTGGATGTTCATGTAGAATATGTTATGTACGGTTCCCACAGGCATTACCTCGTCTTTCTGGAGAGGGAGGTTGGTTTATTTTCGGTCGCATTAGACGCCCTTACTAGTATATTCCGACGTTTCCGATCCATATTATTTTTATGCTTACATAACGAGGGCCGCTGTTTAAATAGAAAAGGTGGTTCTTTCTTAGATTAGAACTCACGTTAAAAGTGCTTCGGCGTCGGTACTTTCCGGATGTTTACGTAAACCGCCGGACAGTGTCGAATGAAAAGTCCGTTGACTTACTTGCGTAAAAAAAACAACAACAGTTATTTTAATTGTGCGTTTACACTCTTACATCTATCTCCACATTTTTTGCATTTTTTTTTCCTTTTGCAGTAGTTTTCCTTCCTGACACTCATTCGGGTGACGCAACAGCCAGTGATAGCTCGTGAAAATTAATCGCAGTACTTTCGCGTTTGAATCAGTTGAAATCGCGTTTGAATCAGTTGAAATCGTCTGATCACTTTCTTGCAATTTCATTGGCTAACCACTTCGGTACTTTCCAGCGGTTTACGTAAACATTTGGAAAGTACCGACGCCGAAGCACTTTTAGCATGGGTTCTAATCTAAGAAAGCACCGAAAAGTTTAAGTGACCCCTTAATATTCAGAGGTGACTCCAGAATGGAAGTCTACGAAACCACGTGACATCCAGACGGAGATTTTCTGTCTTTTGTCTGGCGATACTTCAAACAGGGTAGATATGTCCAGGGCGCCGTCCAAAATGGTGTGACAGGCTTGCACAATATAACTAGGTGTAGCAGGACGAGCTATCCGTCTATCTACATGTCTGTCTTTCTCTCTCACACACGTACAAAAGTAACCCGTCTCTCTGATGTTTTCTGTTACTGTTTTCATCTTTGCAATAAACCTTTATTTAAAACTAAACATCGGTGTCCGAGTGATCGTATCTGCAGGCAAGCAAGACACGGATGTATACTAGGTTATACACGCACCGGTAACTGGCAATATAACATTATAACTTTTCAGAGCGCCCCTCCCCTTAAACTGGCTTAATGTCTAACCTTGCTGCAGTGAAAAGCCAGTAAATATATCCATCATAGTTATCTTTCTGTTGGATGGTACCTGTAATGTTACTTGGAATGGTAAATTATTTATTTCAACAACTAATGTACATCGATCATACGTGACGAATCGGGAAGAATGCGTTTACCGCGTGTCTTCGCTACTAATTTGTTACCCTAGTTCCAGATTACTTTATTTACGTATCCCAGCGAAACGAGATAATTCCTTCTTCGTGTCCATTAGTTGTCTCCCTTATTCTTTTAGTGTGTCCATGTGTGTATGCATGCCAGAGCTATAATTACCATGAATAAATGTTCATCAGGAAAACAAAGCATACGGCCGATTTTCTGAATATTCCAATGTTTATGTAGATCATTTACAGATTATAAATACTTCTCTTTGCCTACTAAGAGAAATACATGAAAAGAAAATGTTATATTTCTTAAAACATCAAAGATAGTGACAACTACAACAGGAAAATTAATAGCACAACTATCCCCCACTATATAATAAAAAACATTTATTTGTTATATATATATATATATATATATATATATATATATATATATATATAAATAAAAAATAAAAAATGATATATCTAGAACGTATAGTTACCACGGCGGCAGGAGGTTTATTGATGACCTGGTCTGTATAAATGATAGAGAGGAGTTTGAAAATACTAAACATTAATATATTAATATTTAATAATTAAAATTAAATTGTGAACATACAGGAATACATGCTACCTTTCTAGATTTAGATATAAAAATTGAGGATGGTAGATTTATTTATAAAATGTTTGATAAAAGAAATTATTTTCCCTTTCATATCGTTCGTATGCCGCATAAAAGTAGTACCTGTCCTATGTATATATTTTATGGGAGTATAATGTCCGAATTTCTAAGAATAGCCCGCGTTACTTTAAGATTAATGGATTTTATACCTCCAGTCACTTCATTAGTAATAAGAATGCTTACACAAGGTGGAGATAAAAATAAAATATTTAAACAATTAAATAAGGCAATAACACGCTATCCTGACGCTTTTAAATTATATGAAATAAATCAAAAGAAATTGATAAAAGAAATCCAAAACTCTACTATAAAAATGTGTAAATAGTCCATGATGAAATAAATAAATAATTAAATGTATATATATATATATATATATGTATATATGAAATATTTTTATAAATATATATTTTTAATTTTAAAACATTTGTAGACAAAGAAAATAACCAAGGGGAAAAAAGGGGGGTTTATTATAATGGAATCATCTAACTCTATAAAATAGATGTTCTGTAAAATAGTAAATACTCACTTTGAAAGGAACAACACAGGTAAGGAGAAACTATATTTTAATACTTTAGAAAAACAAATCTGGAGGCAAAACAAAATTAAATATTTGTAAACTTTTTAAATTAAAAAATAATTATTAAATAGGGATGTGGTGTCTGATCAACACTGCTGGGATGCCATGATAAAGAAATACTGTTTTGTTTTTAAAATCCCGAAACAGTTTTCATGGTAAACAACTGACGATCCCTTATATAAAAAACATATATAAAAATATATTTATATTAGAGTAAATTCTTGGAAGTTAACTAAAATAGTGATTGCAGTAGATTGATTGACTTACAAGACTAAATTCTTTCAACAATTTTTTTTTTTCAGTTTTGAAGGTTAAAAAAACTTCCGAGACTATATATATATATATATATATATATATATATATATATATATATATATATATATATAAAATAATTAAATAGTAATTATTTATTACCTACAGACATCGATGTTTCATGCTAACGCAATCTTCAGTGCAGGAAGTTAATTCTCAACGGTCGGCGGGCTCGAACTCCGATAACAATTCGCCACAGAGGAATTTAACTTTGTAAATAGCGAGTCAGTGGCTAATTTACATGAGCAGTTAAAGTGATCAACAAACTGTGTTTGGACCTTGCATGAAGCTATTTTTACTGTTTGTTATTAAACTCACTCAGAGTGCCCGGCCTTTGATGAAGAGAGCTTATAATAATATTTATAAATATTAATTATATATATATATATATATATATATATATATATATATATATACATATATATATATATATATATATATATATATATATATATTTTTTCTCCTCATATATATTCTCCTCATCACACAAAAGGCAGCTAGTAAAAAATACCAAACCAATCCATTTCAAGTATTTAGGGGAATTGAGAAAGCAAATAGCAAGTCAGAAAACCTGGCGCCTTCAATCTATTTCCATAATGAGACGTTTTCTTTCTCTTGTTTCTACTGTCCATACGATTTATTCTTTTTTCTTTCCTTTTCATTTTTTAAACTTTCCAGTTTAAGACGTTTTTTTTTTTTCTGCTTTCGTTTTGTAACTTCACTGACTCAGACGTTATTTTATATGAATGCGAATCCGGGCGAATTATGACTTTTTCCCGTCATTTTTGATGGAGGGTATAGACTCGTGAAGTATAAACTAATGCACGGAGAAATACATAAAAGAAAGACAAGGAAAGAAACCAAAACAACTTTTATATAGTGGCAAGGTGCTCTCTCTCCAATTGACACAGATTGCCACGGAGTTACAATAGTTAAAATGTTTTCGTTCTGGAAAACAAAACAAAATGAACAGAATTGAGTACTTTCGGTTATCAATATTCTAAAAAAATTTAAAAAATGAATGAATAGCTTCATTTAAAATACGATACAATTTTTTTCCGCGACCACTAGTTTCGTTTAGCTCAGTTGGGGTTCCGTCTAGGCACACTGATGATTCGTAAAGACAACGAAACACATGTCTGTGGATAACTATATTTTATATATACATGTACGCTCCGCCACATGCTGTGCATTCTGGTGAAGGAAATAATGATTTCTACTTAGCGTTAAGGCAATCCTCTTCAATAAAATGAATTGAGCACTCTCGGTTCTCAGTATCGTAAAATATAAATACATGAATAGCTTCATTTAAAATGCGATACATTTTTTCTCACTGCCACTAGCAGTTTCGTTTAACAGTAGAGCACGGGACGCCAACTGTTGGGATTTTGGTTTCGGATGTCGCAACGTCTAACCATACTAATAAGTCACAGATATGTTTATTTGTTAGTGTGTTATAGAAATCAATATGTTAACGGTTATAACATTCAAATAAGTTTCAATAAGCGTTAAATTTTCACACAATCTAAACACATCATTGACATTTTCATTCGATCCCATCTAGGGTCACTAGGAACAATTATCAGTGAGGACTATGAAATAACTGAAATATGTTAGAACGTAAAGAAACGAAATTCATTTTTTTAAATAGATTATCTTCGTTTTATAAAATAAAAATAAAATTAAACAAAGAATGTCTCAATGAAGAATATATTTAAAAAAAGGTTAAACATTTAAATAATTATTTTTATTGTTATTTTTAAAATTTAAAATAATTAAATAAAAACGAATGCGTCACAATTCGTTAAACCCATTTTCCCTTTTACAGCTGTCTGAAGCAACACAGTGTCAACAAGTAGTTTTTTCTAAGAAAACATCACAGCGCTAACAGTTTTTTTTTTATTACTTGACCTCATATTGTAAATTTTATTATTATCTTTTCTTACAAAGCAAATATTGTAAACATAACTGCATTCCAAATTATTTCCGACTAGCAACATATCTCCACATGGGTGAATGCCGCTAGTATATATATATATATATATATATATATATATATATATATAATTATTATTTCATATATATCCGCATATAATATTATAAGGTAATATTGTGTATATTTTTTACTTTAAACAATGTTCAATATGTGAGTAGAGCTTATTATTAGTAGTATGAAAATATATCTATTTCAAGGTACACAGAGGCGTCCACATTTCATTTCCGCAAGAAATCATCCCACAGGAAATCATGATGTAAATGAGCAAAAACTGGCGCATTTAGCTTGATGATTTCCCGCGGCAATGAAGCATGAATGCTTCTGTCTAAAAACAAAAAATCTCAGCTAAGACTTTTAGCCCCCGCTCAAAACATGAAATAATCGCTTTCAACTACTTATTTACAAAAATAAATTGTATAACAATTACTTTTTTCTTCATATAAAAAAACATGTTAAATTCTATTTTAATCACCTAAGTTATTTACAGTGAAATAGGTTATTTTCTAGTTTTCGTTTTTCAAAATTAATACTCTATATTTTTTTTTTCCCCTAAAATCGGTATTTTATATTTTCCTTTGGCAGCACCGGGACACGGGTTCATGTTAAATCCTATTTTAATCACCTAAACTACATACAATGAAATGGATTCTTTTTAGAATTGATACTCTAGTATTTATTTAAAAACAAAATAAAATCAGTATTTCATATTTTCTCCGGGCAACGCCGGGACACAGGTCATGCTAGTTTAAAATAGTTTGTTGGCATCTTATCCCTATCTAATTTATGTGTGTGTGTTCTCTTAAGCAGCATTTAATTTCATCTTTATTATTTTTTACACACTAGGAGTTCTCACACGAATCTATGGCAAGTAATTCCAGTGCATGATATTTCCGTATCGGAAATGTTTGGAACCGACAATACAACGGGTGGAAGGCGCGTTACTCGCGCATTAAAACTAGTTTGTTTCGAGCTGACAGTGCTCTTTGTCTTGGATGAATGTATGTCTTGGAGAAAGCTCACTTTGATTTAACAAGAACTGAATAGATGGGACTCCTCTGCCGGTTTATGGAAACAATCTAGGAGAAAGAAAACTCTGATGTAAAAGCTGCGTCTAAACTGATTACCGTTCATCTTGGCTTGGCATGTCAATGGGTCATAATCCTAGTGGCTACGAGAGTGGCACTTGTGTTGTACAATAATTTGTCACTATACTCCAGTGATGTGCATATGTCTCTCTGCGATCACATCTGTTATTGCTCACGGGCAAAATTAGTTGTATTTCCTGAAGTGTGAGTGACAAAAGTATCCCCAGACCTCTAGTAAACCTCGCGTCTTCAGATCATCATTGCAACTGACTTTGCGTTCTCGCACCAACCGTATGTCTGAGTGACAACAAGTCTGCCTATATTCCCAACACTTTCTGCTTTATTCGATAACCGTTTCAAATTTGACTGTAATATCAGACAGGATCAGTGAATTTATTGACGGAGGCTTCGTTTCTAGAGCAATAGCTCTTAACATATCAAAAGCTTTTTACAGGGTTTGGCATAAAAGTTTACTTCACAAGCTTGCTAGCTATGGACTATCTGGAAACGTACTCTCAATCATCAAATCCTTTCTCTCTGATAGATTCATAAAAGTAGTCATTGATGGACAGAAGTCTGAAGCACACAGTATCAACGCCGACGTGCCTCAGGGTTCCATTCTGGACCCAACCCTCTTTCTGATCTTCATAAATGATTAGCCAAATAACATTCTAAGATCATTCGTCGACATTTATGCTAGTGACACAACAATCTATGGAAACACCTTGAAGAGCATTAATTATCAGGTTCTTTCTGGCTCTCTCTCTTCCGACCTGGAGCAAGTAGTGCAATGGGGAAAAATAGCTGGTTACTTTTAATGCGTCAAAGACCAAGATCCTCTTCTTTCACAACCAACGCTCTGATCCCCACTTTGTCCCAGTTTAAATGGACGGCTCTCCCCTTGAGGAAGCCCACTGCTTTAATAAGCTCCTGAGACTGACCTTCGTGTCAGACTTGAAATAGAAGACTTACATCAAATATGTTGCTAAGACCGCTAAAAAAATGGTTGGATCATTCTACCGTTTCAGAAGGTATCTCACGCCGGACGCCATCCTCTACATGTACAAGAGTCAAATACGTCCTAAGATGGAGTATCGCTGCCACATATGGGGAGGTGCCGCTAAGAGCACCCCTTCCTGCCTTGACAGAGTTCAAAACCGACTTTGAAATCTAGTTGAGGGGTGCTCTCTTCTCTTCCCTATAGTCACTCTTTCACAGAAGAGATGTTGCTAGTTTTTCTTTGCTTTACCGTTATTTTCATGGCAGGTGCTCGACTCAACTAAAATCTATGCCCCCCCTTGTAAAATATTCACAACTAGAACCCGCCTCGCTACTACCACTGTCAATGATTTCCCTTTATCCCTCTGCGTGCCCAAGACGAAACGAAACTTCCATGGGCAGAGTTTATTTCCTAGAACTGCCCGTCTGTGGAACACAGTACCGCGAGCCAGCTTCCCAGACGACTACAATATGGTCGCCTTCAAGTCCAATGTAAATCAGTTCTTGTTGAACCGTCCCTGTAAATAATCGATGTTAGCCCTGCTACAACCATCGTGATGGTGATCGCGATGTTGTCTCACCGTCCACCAGTCAAACTCTTTAACTCTTATCCTCGAGTGGCTTTTGGGCCTTGGTAAGCGGTGACCTTTATTGTAAAAAATCACTTTGCGTTCTCAAAACAGCCATTTACAACGGATTTCTAGCTGATAACCGCTGTTGGTTTCTCTGAAATTTTAGCTGCAATAAGTCTCCTTAGGATTTCAATACTCTACGCGCCCTTCCAGTGGAGGTCTGGATGGTGCTCTCCTTTCCTGGTATTTCCATACTTCTTGCGCCTTCACGGCTATTTTGTGTGGTACTAACCGATGGTGCCACCACGTTTGTTTCTCTGGAGAGGAAGTGTGTGTCAGATTTTGGGATTTTTTTAGAATATCTACTCAGGTAGTTTCAGTTCTCTTGGATTTGTATAATGTTCTTTCTATATCATTTTCATTGTGTTTACGCATCATTTTAAAATTACCTCTGGTTGGTCGGTGTTACCTGGTTATGTGGGTTGTTGTTGCAGCAGTTCGCACTAATATTGCATCGAGAGGACTCACCTCTGCATGACCCAGACTCCATTCACCAAATTGTGATGCAACAGCCAGTCTGTGCTTTCCTTCCCTGGCCCTTTCATCCTCCTTGACCCTTCACAACAGTTTTATGTGGTACCAGTCGAGACTGATGTCATCATATACATGGGTGTATGACTGAATTTTCTTGTTTTTATTGGGGGGGGGGGAGTTTAATGGATTTGTAGCAGTTATCACTTCCCTTGGGTCCGTGTGTTGTTCTTTCTATATGTTTGTTTCTTATTCTATTTAAAATTGTCTGTGGTAAATTCGTGTTCGTTAGCTATGTTGTTTGGTTTCCGCATTCAAGAATTTTTCATAAGATTTCGGCTGTTTTATAGTCTCAATTTTCCCTTTTATTCCAATTTCTCCTAGTTGTTTTGTCACAGTGTTTTCGGGACTGTATCTAGTACCACTACAATTATTGGTGTTATAGTGATTTTCTTTATGTCCCAGATTTCTTTCAGTTCTCTGGTATTTCCTTCGTTTTTTTCTCTGTTAACTGCTGGGACGACGAAATTTACGATTTGACAATTTTTTCCTTCTTGTTGGCAATTATCACGTCTGGTCTCCTTGTTTGAACATTTTTTCTGTTTGTACCCCCATATCCCAATAGTTTTTGTGAGTTTCATTTTCCAATACGGTCTCTGGTTTGTGTCTGTACTATTTGTCTGCATGTTCAAAGTAAAGACGTTTGCATAGTTGCCAGTAAACTGCCTTTCCAATGCAGTCATGTCTTTTTTGTATTCTTTTGGGGCTAGTTGTCTACATTCACTTATATGATTTACTGTTTCGTCTCTTTGCCCACAGTGTCTACATTTTCTGTTTTTTTTTTGGTTTTGTATATCTTAGCTTTGATATAGTTAGTTCTGATCGCGTTGTTCTGTGCGGCTGTCAGTAGCGATTCCATTTTCTTGTTCAGGTGACCTTTTCATAGTCAGGTTCAGGAGTTTTCGTGTGTCTCTTCTCTCGTCAGTCTTATAGATCTTCAATGCAGCATCTCCCCCCACCTCATTTTTTAGTTCCCCTCTTTTCGTTTTCAGTTTCAATGCTTCCTGTATTGTTCATTTTACCGGTGTTTCTTGCTGCAATGATCAGCTTTCTGAGTTAGGGGTTATGTATTTTTCTAGTTCCTTTTTTGTGTAATCCACATAGTCTTCTATATCTACCAGCCATTCCCCCCACCCTTTCGCTCCTTTTTACCTAGTCGGTCAATATGATCGTTTGGGTTAAATGCATGGTCATTAGTTTTATCGTCTTTTGGTCCAGGTTCCTGAGTTCTTTTTTGTCTAGCCTATGAATGGTCCAGAATATTTTATTAGAAAAACTCTCCAGGTGTTTATTCATTTTATTAGGTTTCTACTAAATAACTTAGCTTCTAAGAGTTTCCTTGTTCTCCATCTCAATCTTCTCTTTCATTTCTCTTGATTTGATGGCGTCTGTCTCCAGAACTCTCAGATATTTATATATATCATGTTCGCCAAGTGTCATCATCTTCTCATCGTTAGCTAGCTCCATGCCCTACCCCTTTTCATCTCTAGTTGTAAACACGTTTTCATTCCGAATTCCATTTAAATATATTGGATGAAGATTCAGATTGTGTTTATCAGCTTTTCTAATTCCTTTTTGTTTTGTTTATTTTTACAAATAGCTTCAGATTATCCATATACATGAGGTGTTTTATTCTTTTTCTGCGTCAGTGAATTTGTATCCAGCATTATACTTTCCGAATATATTGTTGAGTGGCATTATGGCTATCATAAACAGCAATGGTGATAAAGAGTGTCTCTGGAAATAGCCTCTCTGTATTCTTATCTAAGTCAGGTGTTGTCCTTCAGCTGTCAGTTCCGGTCTCCACGTTTCCAATTATTTATTTCTAAGACTGATAATTTTGTCGAGTATTTTGTACATCCTTAAAGACACAATTATCCAGGCTTGTGGGATTCATTCGCATTATTATTATTATTATTATTATTGCTTCATTGAACATAAATATTCATACATCCAATTTCTGTTTATTTTTCAAGCTCTTAATATGAAAGTATTAATTGTTTTGTCAATCATTTGCGTCTCTAGTTGAGAGTAAATCTTATGAATTCGTGATTTTTTGCTCATCATTTATCTAAAAGTCTTGACTCATGGGAGGTCACGGAAGGAAGCTCAAACCGATCTCAGCATTGATTCTAATAATCTGTGATCACGCTTTTTTCCGCTCTCTTCTTTTATGAATTCTTCCTTCTCTTTCATTCACTGATTTGTTGGTTCGTTATCTCTCACCTCAGAGTCTGCATTGTCCTTTTCTATCTTTGTCCGTGTCTCACATTTGAATGATAGATAGAGTACAAAAAGAGATAGAGTAAAAAGTTAATTTTAAGTAAGTTATTGTAATGGCCTACGGGTCCAGCTGTTGCGTTCTCAACCTTGTGTCATACATACAGCAACCAAATCGCCGTAATCATCACAGACACATTAAAGTTCACAAATTGTTATACACACTTTGGTTGCTGGTCGTTCGTTCTGTACGCTCCCCCGTGTGATCTTCCATGACCGAGAGAAACGCCGTCTTGTAATCAAAGCTTCTTATTCGTACATTCAAAAAGACTAATTGATGGAAGAAAGCGAGACATTTATTCAACGTGTTCTTTGTTCCAAATCACTGATCAGTGTAGGGGGAACGGCGAGAGAGAAGGAGAGAGAGAGAGAGAGAGAGAGATGGAGAGAGAAAGAGAGATGGAGAGAGAGAAGGAGAGAGGGAGAATAAGATCACTAATTAGTTATAGCTTGTCAGCCCATGTCACTCCACGTCCGACGCCCATACGTATTTACAAATGAACTCTCTTATCAATCACCCTCCTCTTTTGGGCCATGTCATATCGGTTTATATTACATTGCCACAGCCTAATCCATTTTGAACTTGAGATCATCAAGTTGACCTCTGCTAACTCCGTCAACAGTTCGATTTCCTGTTATTCTTCAACTAACTAAATTATATACTAAAAAATCTACCTGTTCAATATATAACACAGCAGGTACGATAGGCAGCCTGATTGCTCTAATAGATACCGCTGTTGGCCATGAGATCGGATATGCAGAGGTCAAATCTTAACGGATCTATCTCGGATTCTTTTACGCATTGAGATTGTTGTGAAACTCCTGCAATGTGTCACATGGCAACCTGTGTTTCATTAATCCTGCACAATGGATAGTTTAAAATATGTTTTAGTTGTTTCAGAATTGATTAGCGGCAAAACAGATAAACTAGCAGTTAATTTAATTTACTAATGAATAACCACTTATCAAGGCCAAACGCCACTTGAGGATAAGGGTTAATGATATGAATGGATTGTCAATTGAATGATGAAGAATATTATGAGAGGATTGAAAATAATCAATGGAATTAACAAAAATTCATTACTTATGATGACGGTTCATGACAAGTATTTGTTGACATAGGATTTGAAACCTCCGATGTTGTAGTTTGCATTGAATCAGTCCCGTGGTAATGTGTTCCACAGACGGGAAGCTCTTGGAAAGAAACTCTGTTCACGGAAATTCTGTCTGGCGCTGGGCACATGGAAAGTGTTTTTCTGTTGTGTCAATAAGACGAGTTTTTGCTGCGAATGTGTTACAATGAGGAACACTGGATTGGAAATAACGATAGAGTAGAAAAAGACTAGCTATGTACCCTTTTGTGAGAAAGGATATGTAGGGGAGAAGAAGAGTCACCCCCCACTAGATTGCGAAGACGATTTTCAACTCTGTCAAGGAAAGAAAGTGTGCCCTGAGTGGCACCTCCTCAGATGTGGCAGAAGGACTTCATCTTAGGAGTATCTGACTCTTATATAGGTAGAAGATTGCACCAAGAGTCAGATACTTTCTATTGCAATAAAATGATCCAACCATTTTCCAGTAACTTTAGCAACGGGGCGGAGGTAGGGCAAGTGTCAGCACCTACACGACTACAAGAATATAAAATGCATTCATTTGAATGTGTGTTGTAATTTCTCAAGCGTAACTTAGTCTGGCACAAGACTCGGAGTAATAAGATTATCGAGATTTACATATTTTTTATTATGTGGTAAAGATTCATGTCATCGTGTTTTTGTAATTTTTATGACTATTTAAGTTCAGTGTGTGTGGATGTACATTTAGCTATGTCACTTCAAGCGCTTTGAAACAGTTATGTTGGTACCTTGTTTGAAAGCTCCTTGTTTTCATTAGCACTCTGCTGCGTCAGATGTGATTTGAAAACTCACGGGTTTCCTCAGCATTTAGTTGTGTCAACGCTCTATTGTAAGCTGCCAAACTATTTATTTTATCTAAATCCTGAGACTTCAAGACGTTTTGTTTTCGATGAACCGCGCGAGAGCATTATGATAGGTTAACAAACATTATTTTACTTTTTAATTGCTGTCTGGTCAAGTAAACTTGTTTTGCGGAGTAGTTGGAAACAATGGTCTTGAGTACATCCAACTTCTTTTTGTTCCCGTGTTTTAGTTTTTTTTAGAAAGAAAGGAAAGTAAGAGTAAATCTAGACAAGTAGAATATAAAAGGCAGGAACTTAACATACCAGTAATATATCTAACTATTCCTCGAATTGTTAAGCATGCTACAGGTTAAGGCATGGTAATTTAATGATCAGAATTCGATTAACAATCAAACGGTGCCTATATCACCCAAGCAATAATGTGTTTGGTGCTCAATCGATCGCTTAAACAGAATATTGATCTCCGAATAGGCATTAATTAACATCACCAATTGGAGAAGGTGACAATCAATAAATATGATTGAAGGAATTTATTAAGAAAATAAATTTGCAATTAGTAAAGAAAACGTATTTATGAATTTCATGTGAATATTTTATTCAGTTAAACTTGAGTCCGTAAAACATAGACAAATTAGAATAACCTATGCTCTCTTCATGCGCTAATATCGTATTATTAACCGGCTAGCACTTGAGAAATGAGAAGGGTATAAAGGACAAGAAGAGGGCGTGGGGGAGAAAAGGTAGGAATAAGGAAACCTGCGAAAAATAAAAATAATTCTCATGTAAAATGAAATTTTTTCGACGAACAAATGCAAAGAAAAACTTGTCAGTTGTATCTTTAATTTTGTTTATAGAAAATATATTTTAAATCGTGAAAAAGTTTCAATTTGAGAAAATCTTTTCGTAATTTCGTAATAGATTTATAAACACCAATCATCATTGGTTTGGATAAAATGATCATTTTTTTTAAACAATTGTTCTTTTTTTATTTTAAAAGAAAATTGTATTCTTCCGCTATCGAAACTCTGGTTCTTAGCAGGGCCATCCCTGGCGGACAGGTTTTGCACCAAATAATACTAGGGCCGCTACCAGGCAAATAGAGCTCTTGTTATAATCCAGCAAGAATTTGCGCCAGAACCCGTCGCCTTCTGGTCGACTCTGTCTTTGCGTGTGGCAAGCAGAGACGCGTCAGTTGCGGAACCGCTGCTCTCGGTGTCGGGGGTGGAACCTGTAATCTTGCAGACCAGACAATCCTGAGGCACAATCTTCATGAGCTATATGCAGATGTCTGACTAGATGATGATGATGATGATGATGATGATGATGATCATCATCATCATCATCATCATCATCATCATCAACAACAGCAACAGCAACAGCAACAGCAACAGCAACAGCAACAACAACAGCAACGGAAATAACAGCAACGGAAATAACAGCAACAGCAGCAGCAGCAATAGCAATAGCAACAACAGCAGAAGCAGCAATGGCTATAGCAACAGCAACATCAACAGCAGCATCAGCATCAGCATCAGCATCAGAATCAGCAATAGTAACAGCAACAGCAGCATCAGCAATATCAATATCAATAGCAATAGCAATAGCAATAGCAATAGCAATAGCAATAGCAATAGCAACACTAACAGTAGCAGCAGCAATAGCAACAGCAATAGCAATCGCAATAGCAATAGCAACAGCAACACTAACAGCAGCAGAAACAGCAACACTAACAGCAGCAGCAGTAACAGCAACAGCAACAGCTACAGCAATAGCGACAGCAACACTAACAGCAGCAGCAGCAAGAGCAACAGCAATCGCAATCGCAATCGCAATAGCAATAGCAACAGCAACATTAACAGCAGCAGCAACAGCAATAGCAATAGCAACAGCAACAGCAACTCTAACAGCAGCAGCAGCAGCAACAGCAATAGCAATAGCAACAGCAATAGCAATAGCAACAGCAACACTAACAGCAGCAGCAGCAGCAACAGCAATAGCAATAGCAATAGCAACATCAGCAGCATCAGCAGCAACAGCAATCGCAATCGCAATCGCAATAGCAATAGCAATAGAAACAGCAACACTAACAGCAGCAGCAGCAACAGCAATAGCAATAGCAACAGCAACACTAACAGCAGCAGCAGCAGCAACAGCAACAGCAACAGCAATAGCAATAGCAATAGCAATAGCAACAGCAACAGCAACAGCAACGGAAATAACAGCAACAACAACAGCAACAGCAGCAGCAATAGCAATAGCAACAACAGCAGAAGCAGCAATGGCTATAGCAACAGCAACATCAACAGCAGCAGCAGCATCAGCATCAGCATCAGCAATAGTAACAGCAATATCAATATCAATATCAATAGCAATAGCAATAGCAATCGCAATCGCAATAGCAATAGCAATAGCAATAGCAATAGCAATAGCAACACTAACAATAGCAGCAGCGACAGCAACAGCAATAGCAATCGCAATAGCAATAGCAACAGCAACACTAAGAGCAGCAGCAACAGCAACACTAACAGCAGCAGCAGTAACAGCAACAGCAACAGCTACAGCAATAGCGACAGCAACACTAACAGTAGCAGCAGCAACAATAACAGCAATCGCAATCGCAATAGCAACAGCAACACTAACAGCAGCAGCAGCAACAGCAATAGCAATAGCAATAGCAACAGCGACAGCAACTCTAACAGCAGCAGCAGCAACAGCAATAGCAATAGCAATAGCAACAGCAATAGCATCTAGCAGCAACAGCAATCGCAATCGCAATCGCAATAGCAATAGCCATAGAAACAGCAACACTAACAGCAGCAGCAGCAGCAACAGCAATAGCAATAGCAATAGCAACAGCAGCAGCATCTAGCAGCAACAGCAATCGCAATCGCAATAGCAATAGCAATAGAAACAGCAACACTAACAGCAGCAGCAACAGCAATAGCAATAGCAATAGCAACAGCAACAGCAACAGCAATAGCAATAGCAATAGCAATAGCAACAGCAACAGCAATAGCAACAGCAACACTAACAGCAGCAGCAACAGCAACAGCCGCAGCAACAGCAACAGCAACAGCAACAGCAATAACAACAACAACAGCAATAGCAACAGCAACAGCAACAGCAACACTAACAGCAGCAGCAGCAGCAGCAACAGCAACAGCAATAGCAACAGCAACAGCAATAGCAATAGCAACAGCAACAGCAACACTAACAGCAGCAGCAACAGCAACAGCAACAGCAATAGCAATAGCAACAGCAATAGCAATAGCAATAGCAATAGCAACAACAATACTAACAGCAGCAGCAGCAGCAACAGCAACAGCAATAGCAATAGCAATAGCAAGAGCAACAGACAAGATTATTCCGGTATTTCTCCGAACAATACCTACAGTAATTTTCGCGTACTCTTTAACTTCCTACTTCAAAATAGCAGTCCAACGTCACGGATAAATCTAATTGTTGTCGGACCGATAACTCCTGAAATCTCCATCGGTACTAGGTTGAAAAATACATCTGTTTTTTGGGATGCGTATTTAGGGAGTGTACGCTGTTCAGCCCTCCAATAAATTGTTCCTGGATCAACTTTTGAAGAAACAATACTTGCCTTGGACAATTAGAAGAGTCGTGCCAGTATTCTTAAAAAGAAATGGAACAACGACTGAAAGTTGGTAGATGGTCACGTGTACAAATTGTGATTAATTAAAAGGATTCCAGTTTTCTGTCTGAAATTAATTTACACTTTTATACTATTTTAGCGAAGTTTATGGTAAAAAACGTGAGAATAACGTGTGTGATGGTAACAAACTTTGTGTAACGTTTTCCACGTCTTCTTTCCTCGTCCTCAAATCGAAAATGTGTTGCGGCATAAATGAAGAAATGGAAACAAGAAAGAATTTTGATAAATAGCTTACGATTGATTGCATAGAGAATGTGGACATTCTCTTTAGCACACTCCGCTTGATAGTTACAGTCAATTCCCAACCCCATTTGGGGGGAGCAAAAAGCGGGATGCACGCCCGCTTCGACTGCAAATATCGTTCTGTGACGCAACTGTGAAATTGTTTTAAATACATTGCTCAGTCGGCATACTTCAAAATAAAAACATGCAAGAATTTAAAACTGCTCAACTCCTCACGCAGATTGCATTATGTACACCTGGCCCATATCACAGTAGCCCCTCACGCTCCAGTGGCAATATGCCTTGTTTGGGGTGAATAAATTTTAAAAACATTTTTTAAAAAGTTGTCTATTATTCTCCAATACCATTATAACGTTAAAGTCTTGGATATTCAAGTACTTTAATGAGTGTCATATGAAGGGTTAAGTATAAGTTAATTCTGACAGTGAATTGACCTGTGCGAAATACCCCTTCTGTCTAACAGATTACTAGACAAGCTGGTGTTAGAATACACCGATATTTCTTCTCTTAGCCTTTATCCCACTAAAGCGATATTCGTACTGGATGTTTCTATCTAAAGTTGATTGCTTGCAATAGTTATACTCTGACCGATGAGTCGTACAATTTGTCGCGAGAGCTCAGAACAGACTTTTGTTACATACAGAACCTGGTCTTCTCAAATGGTCACTCAGTTAGTAGTGGTTAGGCTTAACGATGCCCAACTTCGGCGATTCTACAGGAATCAGCATCAACGTAATTATAGTTGTGAAGTTGTTGAATACAAGAATATCTTTGAAGCTGCTAAACTTAACAGACGCTCCTAAATTCCACAATATATTTGAAACGGCTAAATTCAGGAACATATTGAAGCGGCTAAACCTAGGTATATTTTTGAAACTGCTAAATCTAATAATATCACTGAAGCTACTAAATCCAGGAATATTTTTGAAGCGGCTAAATGCAATAATACATTTGAAGTGGCTAAATCCAGAAATATATTGAAACAGCTAAACGAGAGAATATCTTTTAAAGTGCTAAATATAATAATATCACTGTAGCTTCTAAACCTAAGAATATCACCGAAGCTGCTAAATCCAGGAATATTATTGAATCGGCTAAGTCTTGGAATATATTTGACATGACTAAATAAAGGAACATATTGAAGGGGCTAAACCCAAGAATAACTTTGAAACTGCTCAATTCCTGACTATCTTTGAAGCTACTAATTCCAGTAACATATTGAAGCGGCTAAACCCAGGAATATCCTATACACTGCTCAACCCAAGAATATTTTTAGGCTAATACATTATGACCAGCGATAACAGCTTTCTAACAAAAATAGTTATTTCTCAAATTTTTATGACTCAATTTCAATAATTTGTGTACTCTGGTATAAAAGTGTTCCTAAAATATAGCACAAACTTGTAGTTAGTATTTGCAAAATAAAATATTTGTTGAAATCACTGAATTTTGATTGACATAAAAAATATCTAAATGAATAAACGAAAGTGTTTTTCATTTATCACTACTATCTAATAATCAAAACCAGTTACTGTTATTTAAATCAATAATACTACATAAAGACTTGATATCTGTATATATAGTGCAGATAAACGATTAAGAAAGAACCCTTTGACTACCTAATTAGCATAACTATTTTTTAAACCGTTCATAATTAATTAACATTTGGTATTATTAATTTGGAATTGCATTTACTTATGTCTGTTATCTATATGCAAACGTTTCGTCCATATTAACAGTAATTACTTAAAGTTATTTGATAAATAAATCGGAAAAATAACTAAAACACCGTAAGTTTAAACAACCAGCGTTAGGTACGACCTTACCGAAGGTCGAGCGAGGTATAAGCGAGAATAGAGAGAGAGAGAGAGAGAGAGAGTGTGTGTGGCTGTCTCGCTCGCTTTCTCTCTGATCTCTTTCTACCGCCCTCTATTTTCAGTTTTTACATTTTCCCTGAAAAATAAATAAATATTTTTTTTATTAGTTAAGTAAATGCCTTTAACAACACACTTATTGTTTAATGTTTACAAAGACCTTAATAGCACTGTGATCTGTCACAAAAAAAAAATTGATTCGTATTTTGGTATGATTGTAGATTAATATTCTCTGCGAAATTACCCCCCCCCCATCCACCAAAGAGATTCTACCTGTTTTAGGCGATCACGTATGAACACTCTTAACAACTTCACGGAAAGATGAAAAGAAAAAAGTATTATTTTGGAATTTAAAGTGGGGAAATCTTTTGTATATGAATTTAATGTAAACTTATCCCCATTTTTGGAGGCCAGTTAACTAAATTTTTTCTTACCATGTAGCTGCGTTTTGGGGGGGGGGGGTAGCTACTTTTTTAGGCGATTACATACCGTTTTATGACTTAGGATTAGTAGTAAAAACTTTTGATAAGTTCACTAAAGTATAGAATGGCCCGGAAATTGGGAACATAGTACGTTTGATATATATATATATATATATAATATTTATAAATAAATATTAATTATTTATTACCTACAGATATCGATGTTTCATGCTAATGCAATCTTCAGTGCAGGAAGTTTATTCTCTACGGTCAGCGGGCTCGAACTCCGATCACAAATCGCCACTGATTTGTAGTCAAGAGCATTCCCCCGTCGGCCACAACGAATTAGTTAACAACTAAGGAGGAATTTAACTTTGTAAATACCGAGTCGGCGGGTATTTTACACGAGCAGTTGAAAGTGATCAACAAACTGTGTTTGGATCTTGCACGAATATATATATATAATATAATTATATTTATATATATATATATATATCCACTTATAATATAACGAGCACTTCTCTGTCAGGATGTCTGTCTGTCTGTCCGTCCTGGGGAATTTTTGTAAACAGAAGGGGAGATAATTACTATTTAATTAATTTCAAAGTCGGAAACATAAACAAACACATTGGGCCACATATTAAAGACTAAATAAACAATAAATAATTTTCGGCGTCAACGCGCGATTCGAACTCGCAACCTTGACGCTAACAGCCAAACGCGCTACCATCTGAACTAAAGGAACAATTCAACTACTTGAACAAATCGCCTTTTTTTTCCACATCTCTCATTTAGCAATAATTGATCGTATAGTAAATGGTTCTTTTTATGCTTTGGGGTCTGCGTCCGCGCTCGATCTGTTCTTCCAGAATACGATTGGGTCTGCGTTCGCGCTCGATCTGTTCTTCCAGAATACGATTGGGTCTGCGTTCGCTCTCGATTTTTTCACGGGGGGGGGGGGGGAATTTTTTTTTTCATTTTTTTTTTTTGGCGAGAAAAAAAAAAAAATTTTGGCGCGAAAAAAAAAAAAAAATTTCCCGCAAAAAAAAAAAAAAAATTTTCCGCTTAATAAAGAAAAAAAAAAAAAAATTTCTTTTTCCCTTTTTAAACAAAAAAAGTATTCGGAGACAATTTTTTTTCATTTCTTTTGTCTAACCACCCAAGAACGCGGCAGCCTAGCAAAAATAGACGACCGTTAGGGAGTCTATTTTCGCTAGTCCACTTATAATATAACGAGCACTTCTCTGTCAGGATGTCTGTCTGTCTGTCTGTCTGTCTGTCTGTCCGTCCTGGGGAATTTTTGTAAACAGAAGAGAGAGGGGAGGGGGGTCTCGAGTAATTAAGATTTAATTCATTAAGCTTTTCGAGTCAGCGTTCATAATATTTTTATACATGTAGAATTAGGAAACTTTTATTAATTAATTAAATTTACATTAGATAACTTTAAATAACCTTATTAGATTGGAGTAGAAAGAAATTTCAAGTCGAGGCGGCGATTAAAAGTGAAAACGTGGCAAGAATCATACTAAAATTAATAGATTTCAACGGCTATTTATACCCTTAATAAACGTCGTTTAGACATTCGACGGGCTTCCTCATTTACATAATACATTCCTTTTAACCTTCCATTAAATTCAGATTCACAAATATACACTTATAACTGCTATTATCAAGGTTCCATATGTATTCAAAATACGTTCCGATAAGGTGATATTCAGAAAAATTATTAATACAATTAATTAAACTCATTTTCTTCATCAACCAGCGTGTTTTCTCAACCATACTTCCAATGGCGATTATTGTTAAAATTTCAAGTCTTTCTCGGCCTTTTGGCTAAGATCAAAGTGTAGTATCTGTTCCGATGAATACTGAACCACATAGACTGGTATTGTCTTGGCTTTCGGGTCTTCACTGGTATTGTCTTGGCCTTCGGGTTTTCATTTACACCGGTCTACGGGTCTGTCCTTTGCAGTTCTAGGAGGTCCACCCTCCCAGGCTTCTCCTCCCCTTAGTGACGTCATTGTGAGAATCCTTCTGGTTAATCCGGAAGTGACGTCATCGTGAGAGGATTTTTTCACAGTTTTCATTCATTATTTACATTACGTTGTTAAGAGAATGTTTTTTACTATAAATTACAAGTAAACAAGGCATATACGAGCCATTAGTAAATCGATGACCATTTTGGAAAACTAAATTGCTGACTCATCTTTCCGGTTAGACAGGAAGTGACGTCATTTTGAGAGGATCTTTTCACATTATCAGTCTTTACATTCATTACGTTTATAAGCAAAGGGGTTTTATTGTAAATAGGAAGTTAAGCAACAAATATCTCGGCCATTACTAAATGGGTAACCGTTTTGGAAAAATAACAAAACTGGTTCTTTGATATGACGTAGGCGCCTTCAATAGCATATTTAAACATTAGTTCTTTGATATGACCGAGGCGCCTACTAATTTGATTACGTTATTACTATTCATGGGGAAGGGTAACAAAAAAAAAAATTTTTTTTGGGGGGGGGAGGTAAAATTTTTTTTTTTTTTTTTTTCAACTGAAAACATTCCAATTCATGGGGAAGGGTAACAAAATTTTTTTTTTTTTTCGGGTGGGGGGGGTGGGTAAAATTTTTTTTTTTTTTTTCTTTTTCTAACTGAAAATATTACTACTCATGGGGAAGGGTAACAAAATTTTTTTTTTTCCGGTGGGGGGGGGGAGGTAAAAAATTTTTTTTTTTTTTCTTTTTCTAACTGAAAATATTACTACTCATGGGGAAGGGTTACAAAAAAAATTTTTTTTTTGGGTGGGGGGGGGAAATTTTTTTTTTTTTTTTTTCTTACTGAAAATATTACTACTCATGGGGAAGGGTAACAAAAAAAAATTTTTTTGGTGGGGGGGGGGTAAAAATTCTTTTTTTTTTTTTCTTTTTCTAACTGAAAATATTACTATTCATGGGAAAGGGTAACAAAAAAAATTTTTTTTTGGGGTGGGGGGGGGGTAAAATTTTTTTTTTTTTTTTTTCTTTTTCTAACTGAAAATATTACTACTCATGGGGAAGGGTAAAAAAAAAAATTTTTTTTTTGGGTGGGGGGGGAAATTTTTTTTTTTTTTTTTTTTTTTTTCTTACTGAAAATATTACTACTCATGGGATAGGGTAACAAAAAAAAATTGGGGGGGGGGGGTAAAAAATTTTTTTTTTTTTTTCTTTTTCTAACTGAAAATATTACTATTCATGGGGAAGGGTAACAAAAAAAAATTTTTTTTGGGGTGGGGGGGGGGTAAAAATTTTTTTTTTTTTTTCTCTTTTTCTAACTGAAAATATTACTTTGGGGTCTGCGTCCGCGCTCGATCTGTTCTTCCAGAATACGATTGGGTCTGCGTTCGCGCTCGATCTGTTCTTCCAGAATACGATTGGGTCTGCGTTCGCTCTCGATTTTTTCACGGGGGGGGGCTGAATTTTTTTTTTTCATTTTTTTTTTTGGCGCGAAAAAAAAAAAAATTTTTGGCACGAAAAAAAAAAAAAATTTTCCCGCCAAAAAAAAAAAAAAAATTTTTTCCGCCTAATAAAAAAAAAAAAAAAAAAAATATTTTTTTTTTCCTTTTTAAACAAAAAAAGTATTCGGAGACAATTTTTTTTCATTTCTTTTGTCTAACCACCCAAGAACGCGGCAGCCTAGCAAAAATAGACGACCGTTAGGGAGTCTATTTTCGCTAGTCCACTTATAATATAACGAGCACTTCTCTGTCAGGATGTCTGTCTGTCTGTCCGTCCTGGGGAATTTTTGTAAACAAGAGAGAGGGGAGGTCTCGAGTAATTAAGATTTAATTAATTAAGCTTTTCAAGTCAGCGTTCATAATATTTGTATACATGTAGAATTAGGAAACTATTATTAATTAATTAAATTTACATTAGATAACATTAAATAACATTATTAGATTAGAGAAGAACGAAATTTCAAGACGAGGCTGCGATTAGAAGTGTAAACGTGGCAAGAATCATACTAAAATTAAGAGATTTCAACGGCCTTTTATACCCTTACTAAACGTCGTTTAGACATTAGACGGGCTTCCTCATTTACATAATACATTTCTTTTAACCTTCCATTAAATTCAGATTTACAAATATACACTTATAACTGCTATTATCAAGTTTCCATATGTATTCACAATACGTTCCGATTAGGTGATATTAATAAAAATTATTAATACAATTAATTAAACCCATTTTCTTCATCAACCAGCGTGTTTTCTGAACCATACTTCCAATGGCGATTATTGTTAAAATTTCAAGTCTTTCTCGGCCTTTTGGCTAAGATCAAAGTGTAGTATCTGTTCCGATGAATACTGAACCACATAGACTGGTATTGTCTTGGCTTGGCTTTCGGGTCTTCACTGGTATTGTCTTTGCCTTCGGGTCTTCATTTACGCCGGTCTACGAGTCTGTCCTTTGCATTTCTAGGAGGTCCACCCTCCCAGGCTTCTCCTCCCCTCTTTAGTGACGTCATTGTGAGAGGATTTTTTTCACAGTTTTCATTCATTATTTACATTACATTGTTAAGAGAATGTTTTCTACTAAATGTTAAAAGTAAACAAGGCATATCCGAGCTATTAGTAAATCGGTGACCATTCAGGAAAACTAAATTGCTGACTCATACTTCCGGTTTATCCGGTAGTGACGTCATCGGGAGAGGATTTTTTCACAGTTTTCATTCATTATTTACATTACGTTGTACCGAGAATGTTTTTTACTATAAGTTAAAAGTAAACAAGGCATATCCGAGCCATTCATAAATCGGTGACCATTTAGGAAACCTAAATTGCTGAATCATCTTTCCGGTTGGAACGGAAGTGACGTCATTTTGAGAGGATCTTTTCACATTATCAGTCTTTACATTCATTACGTTTATAAGCAAAGGTGTTTTATTGTAAATAGGAAGTTAAGCAACAAATATCTCGGCCATTACTAAATGGGTAACCGTTTTGGAAAAATAACAAAACTGGTTCTTTGATATGACGTAGGCGCCTTCAATAGCATATTTAAACATTAGTTCTTTGATATGACCGAGGCGCCTACTAATTTGGTTACATTATTTTAACTATGCATGGGGTAAAAAAATGTTTTTTTCTTTTTCTTTTTCTCACTTACAATATTACTATTCATGGGGAAGGGTAACAAAAAAAAAAATTTTTTTAGGGGGGGGGGTAAAATTTTTTTTTTTTTTTTTCAACTGAAAACATTCCAATTCATGGGGAAGGGTAACAAAATTTTTTTTTTTTTCGGGTGGGGGGGGGGGGGGTAAAAATTTTTTTTTTTTTTTCTTTTTCTAACTGAAAATATTACTACTCATGGGGAAGGGTAACAAAATTTTTTTTTTTTTCGGGTGGGGGGGTAAAAAAATTTTTTTTTTTTTCCTTTTTCTAACTGAAAATATTACTACTCATGGGGAAGGGTAACAAAAAAAATTTTTTTTTTGGGTGAGAGGGGAAAATTTTTTTTTTTTTTTTTTTTCTTACTGAAAATATTACTACTCATGGGGAAGGGTAACAAAAAAATTTTGGGGGGGGGGTGGGGGGGGTAAAAAACAATTTTTTTTTTCTCTTTTTCTAACTGAAAATATTACTATTCATGGGGAAGGGTAACAAAAAAAAATTTGGGGGGGGGGGGAAATGTTTTTTTTCCTTTTTCTAACTGAAAATATTACTATTCATGGGGAAAGGTAACTAAAAAAAATTTTTTTTATGGGGGGGGGGTAAAAAAATTTTTTATTTATTTATTTTTTTACTTAAATACAATTCCTATTCATGGGAAGAGTAAAATAAAAAATTTTGGTGGGAGGGGGGGTAAAAACTTTTTTTTTTTCTAACTGAAATATTACTATTCATGGGGAAGAGTGACAAATATCTTTTCTTTTTTTGGGGTGGGGGGGTTAAAATTTTTTTCTTTTTTTCCGGTTTCTAACTGAAAATATAACTATTCATGGGGAAGAGTACAAAAAGAAATTTGGGGGGGGTAGATATTATTACTTTTTTTTCTCTCTTTTTCTAACTGAAAATATTACTATTACGGATAAGAGCAAAAAATAAATTTTTTAGGGGGGGGCTACCTTTTTTTTAAACTGAAAATATTAGTATTCTTGGGGGAGGGTGAAAAAAACTTTTGGAGAGAGTGGGTAAAAAAATGTTTTAAACATGTTTTATTTGTTTTTAAACTAAAAATATTCTTGGTTAGAAACATAGAAAATCGATGTCTACCCACCCACGAAATATGACTGAGTCTCCATCGGTTTACTGGTGAGCGTTCATTTCCGACGCGGCAGCCTAGCAAAAATAGACGACCGTAGGGAGTCTATTTTGGCTAGTCCACTTATAATATAACGAGCACTTCTCTGTCTGTCTGTCAGTCTGTCTGTCTGTCTGTCTGTCCTGGGGAATTTTTGTAAACAGAAGAGAGAGGGGAGGGGGGGTCGAGTAATTAAGATTTAATTAATTAAGCTTTTCAAGTAGGCGTTCATAATATTTGTATACCTGTAGAATTAGGAAACTATTATTAATTAATTAAATTTACATTAGATAACATTAAATAACCTCATTAGATGGGAGAAGAAAGAAATTTCAAGTCGAGGCTGCGATTAGAAGTGAAAACGTGGCAAGAATACAACTAAAATTAAGAGATTTCAACGGCCTTTTATACCCTTAATGAATGTCGTTTAGACATTAGACGGGCTTCCTCATTTACATAATACATTCCTTTTAACCTTCCATTAAATTCAGATTTACAAATATACACTTATAACTGCTATTATCAAGTTTCCATATGTATTCACAATACGTTCCGATAAGGGGATATTAATAAAAATTATTAATACTATTAATTACAGCCATTTTCTTCATCAACCAGCGTGTTTTCCCAACCATACTTCCAATGGCGATTATTGTTAAAATTTCAAGTCTTTCTCGGCCTTTTGGCTAAGATCAAAGTGTAGTATCTGTTCCGATGAATACTGAACCACATAGACTGGTATTGTCTTGGCTTTCGGGTCTTCACTGCTATTGTCTTGGCCTTCGGGTCTTCATTTACGCCGGTCTACGAGTCTGTCCTTTGCATTTCTAGGAGGTCCACCCTCCCAGGCTTCTCCTCCCCTCTTTAGTGACGTCATTGTGAGAGGATTTTTTTCACAGTTTTCATTCATTATTTACATTACATTGTTAAGAGAATGTTTTTTACTAAATGTTAAAAGTAAACAAGGCATATCCGAGCTATTAGTAAATCGGTGACCATTCAGGAAAACTAAATTGCTGACTCATACTTCCGGTTTATCCGGTAGTGACGTCATCGTGAGAGGATTTTTTCACAGTTTTCATTCATTATTTACATTACGTTGTACCGAGAATGTTTTTTACTATAAGTTAAAAGTAAACAAGGCATATCCGAGCCATTCATAAATCGGTGACCATTTAGGAAACCTAAATTGCTGAATCATCTTTCCGGTTGGACCGGAAGTTACGTCATTTTGAGAGGATCTTTTCACATTATCAGTCTTTACATTCATTACGCTTATAAGCAAAGGGGTTTAATTGTAAATAGGAAGTTAAGCAACAAATATCTCGGCCATTACTAAATGGGTAACCGTTTTGGAAAAATAACAAAACTGGTTCTTTGATATGACGTAGGCGCCTTCAATAGCATATTTAAACATTAGTTCTTTGATATGACCGAGGCGCCTACTAAATTTTTTTTTTTTGGGGGGGGGGGTAAAATTTTTTTTTTTTTCTTTTTCTAACTGAAAATATTACTACTCATGGGGAAGGGTAACAAAATTTTTTTTTTTTCGGGTGGGGGGGGGGTAAAAATTTTTTTTTTTTTTTTCTTTTTCTAACTGAAAATATTACTACTCATGGGGAAGGGTAACAAAAAAATTTTTTTTTGGGGGGTGGGGGGGGGTAAAAAATTTTTTTTTTTTTCTTTTTCTAACTGAAAATATTACTACTCATGGGGAAGGGTAACAAAAAAATTTTTTTTTTTTGGGTGAGGGGAGTAAAAATTTTTTTTTTTTTTTCTTTTTCTAACTGAAAATATTACTACTCATGGGGAAGGGTAACAAAAAAAAAATTTTTTTTGGGTGGGGGGGGGGAAAATTTTTTTTTTTTTTTTTCTTTTTCTTACTGAAAATATTACTACTCATGGGGAAGGGTAACAAAAAAAATTTTTTTTTGGGTGGGGGGGGTAAAATTTTTTTTTTTTCTTTTTCTAACTGAAAATATTACTATTCATGGGGAAGGGTAACAAAAAAAAAATTTTGCGGGGGGAAATGTTTTTTTCCTTTTTCTAACTGAAAATATAACTATTCATGGGGAAGAGTACAAAAAGAAATTTAGGGGGGGGGGTAGATATTATTTCTTTTTTTTTCTCTTTTTCTAACTGAATATATTACTATTACGGATAAGGGCAAAAAATAAATTTGGGGGGGCGACCTTTTTTTTAAACTGAAAATATTAGTATTCTTGGGGGAGGGGGAAAAACACTTTTGGAGGGAGTGGGTAAAAAAATGTTTTTAAAATGTTTTATTTGTTTTTAAACTAAAAATATTCTTGGTTAGAAACAAAAAAAATCGATGTCTACCCACCCAAGAAATATGACTGAGTCTCCATCAGTTTACTGGTGAGCGTTCATTTCTGACGCGGCAGCCTAGCAAAAATAGACGACCGTAGGGAGGCTATTTTGGCTAGTCCACTTATAATATAACGAGCACTTCTCTGTCTGTCTGTCTGTCTGTCTGTCTGTCCGTCCTGGGGAATTTTTGTAAACGTAATTTCAGAAATAAACAATAAATAATTTAAGCGCCGAGACTACGATTCGAACTCGCAACCTTGACGCTAACTGCCGAACGCGCTACCATCTGTTCCACAACGACAAGTGATGTAAACGTCTTAATTTTAAATGATAAAGAATCCGTTTTTTTTTCAACTTCTTCCAGTTACAAATGGATGATCGTATAACTGTTCATTGGAAATACATTGGGTCTGCGTTCGCACTCGATTGTTTTTTTTTGGGGGGGGGGGAATGAAAATTCCCCCCCCCCCCAATTTTTTTTTTTCATTTTTTTTTGGCGCGAAAAAAAAAAAATTTTGGCGCGAAAAAAAAAAAATTTTCCCGCCAAAAAAAAAAAAAAAAATTTTCCGCCTAATAAAAAAAAAAAAAAAAAATTTTTTTTTTCCTTTTTAAACAAAAACATTATTCGGAGACAAATTTTTGTCATTCTTTTGTCTGACCACCCAAGAACGCGGCAGCCTAGCAAAAATAGACGACCGTTAGGGAGTCTATTTTCGCTAGTCCACTTATAATATAACGAGCACTTCTCTGTCAGGATGTCTGTCTGTCTGTCCGTCCTGGGGAATTTTTGTAAACAAGAGAGAGGGGAGGTCTCGAGTAATTAAGATTTAATTAATTAAGCTTTTCAAGTCAGCGTTCATAATATTTGTATACATGTAGAATTAGGAAACTATTATTAATTAATTAAATTTACATTAGATAACATTAAATAACATTATTAGATTAGAGAAGAACGAAATTTCAAGACGAGGCTGCGATTAGAAGTGTAAACGTGGCAAGAATCATACTAAAATTAAGAGATTTCAACGGCCTTTTATACCCTTACTAAACGTCGTTTAGACATTAGACGGGCTTCCTCATTTACATAATACATTTCTTTTAACCTTCCATTAAATTCAGATTTACAAATATACACTTATAACTGCTATTATCAAGTTTCCATATGTATTCACAATACGTTCCGATTAGGTGATATTAATAAAAATTATTAATACAATTAATTAAACCCATTTTCTTCATCAACCAGCGTGTTTTCTGAACCATACTTCCAATGGCGATTATTGTTAAAATTTCAAGTCTTTCTCGGCCTTTTGGCTAAGATCAAAGTGTAGTATCTGTTCCGATGAATACTGAACCACATAGACTGGTATTGTCTTGGCTTGGCTTTCGGGTCTTCACTGGTATTGTCTTTGCCTTCGGGTCTTCATTTACGCCGGTCTACGAGTCTGTCCTTTGCATTTCTAGGAGGTCCACCCTCCCAGGCTTCTCCTCCCCTCTTTAGTGACGTCATTGTGAGAGGATTTTTTTCACAGTTTGTCTGTCTGTCTGTCTGTCTGTCCGTCCTGGGGAATTTTTGTAAACGTAATTTCAGTTACAAATGGATGATCGTATAACTGTTCATTGGAAATACATTGGGTCTGCGTTCGCACTCGATTGTTTTTTTTTGGGGGGGGGAATGAAAATTTCCCCCCCCCAATTTTTTTTTTTCATTTTTTTTTGGCGCGAAAAAAAAAAAATTTTGGCGCAAAAAAAAAAAAATTTTCCCGCCAAAAAAAAAAAAAAAAATTTTCCGCCTAATAAAAAAAAAAAAAAAAAATTTTTTTTTTCCTTTTTAAACAAAAACATTATTCGGAGACAAATTTTTGTCATTCTTTTGTCTGACCACCCAAGAACGCGGCAGCCTAGCAAAAATAGACGACCGTTAGGGAGTCTATTTTCGCTAGTCCACTTATAATATAACGAGCACTTCTCTGTCTGTCAGTCTGTCTGTCTGTCTGTCTGTCTGTCCTGGGGAATTTTTGTAAACGTAATTTCAGAAATAAACAATAAATAATTTAAGCGCCGAGACTACGATTCGAACTCGCAACCTTGACGCTAACTGCCGAACGCGCTATCATCTGCCCCACAACGACAAGTGATATAAACGTCTTAATTTTAAATGATAAAGAATCCGTTTTTTTTCCAACTTCTTCCAGTTACAAATGGATGATCGTATAACTGTTCATTGGAAATACATTGGGTCTGCGTTCGCACTCGATTGTTTTGGGGGGAGGGGGGGGGGAAATCCCCCCCCTCAATTTTTTTTTTCCATTTTTTTTTTTGGCGCGAAAAAAAAAAATTTTGGCGCGAAAAAAAAAAAAAAATTTGTCCTCTCGGTTGAGACATTCTCGTGGCCAAGTTGAAAATCCGTGTTTTGACGAAGAGAGAAAAAAGTACTCAAGTTTATAAAAAAAAATGTTTTTAAGATAAATAAATAATTTATTTTTAAAAACAAATAATCTGCGTTGTGCAAGGTTTTCTAAATATTCTATAAAAAAAATATCTTCGTTATTATTGCCACCCCGCCAGCGCTCCAAATTGTGTGATTTTTCCAAGTATCCTTCCACGCCAACCACGTGACACACAGCCATATCAACACTTTTCTCTCTTCGTCAAAACACCTAGACGGATTTTCAACTTGGCCACGAGAATGTCTCAACCAAGAGGAAAAAAGAAAAAAAAAGAAAAAGAAGAAATATTCTTCTGAAGATGGTATATTTACCGAAAGTACTCAAGTTTATAAAAAAAATGTTTTTAAGATGAATAAATAATTTATTTTTACAAACAAATAATCTGCGTTGTGCAAGGTTTTCTAAATATTTTATAAAAAAAATTATCTTCGTTATTATTGCCACCCCGCCAGCGCTTAAAATTGTGTGACTTTTCAAAGTATATATATATATATATATATATATATATATATATATATATATATATATATATATATATATATATATATATATAACTGATCCCCCGCTAAATTCTAAAATATTTTTCTTTATCCCCATTTTCCACGGTGTTAACACGCAATCGCCTAAAAAAGCATAATGTCATTTTTTTCGGGGGGATATCGGAGGGCATTAATCTGGAAATTTATCCATATTTAATTTTTAAAAATCTGATAATTTTTTATTTAACTATACGTCCCTTTTTTATTTTAATTTAAGCAATTGATTTTAGTTGTTTATTTTTCCCGTGAAAATTGAATAAAAAACTTTCAAATTATTTAACTAATTTAATACCTTATTTTTATGGTATAAATAAAGATATTAAATCTTTGGATATTGTTGTAGATGAACACACATCTCTCGATAAAATGAGATTCTACTTTTTTAGACGATTACGTGTGAATACTCTGAAAAACTGGCGGAAAGAGAAACAAAAAATATTTTAGAATTTAAACTCGGGGATTAGATTCGAAAATAAATTTTCTTTAAAATGATCCTCCATTTATGGCAGCTAACCATTTTTTTGCCATTAGAGATGAATTATGTACGTTATTGTTTTGGGGCGATTGCGTGTGGTTTTACGACCTTGCCAGTGTTAAAAATATATTAATAATTTAGAATGACCGTAAAAAGAAGAATCTCATTTTTAGGGGTGTGTAATTTAGCTGAGTGTGTCAATTAACCAAAGTTTGTTGTTAAAATTTTGGAATTCTCTGAGCATTTTTTAAAATTCACGGCTTCTTATCCCAATTAATTGCTGCCTCGACGGCGGGTAGGTTTTGCTAGTATGATATATAGTTCAATACACATAATGAACAAATACCTTATTTACCCACATTACCACCATAGACTTTTATAATTTCAAAAAGTCTTGTATTGACTGAATCAGTCAATTGTGAATAGTAACTGGTTGCACTGCCATTGCTGCAGTATAAATGGATTTCTATAAGTCCGTTTTAGACGAAAATTGACGTCCATTTGTGATAAATGTCGCGTTTGGTGATAGCCCAACAGTTTTTTATTGGGTTTCAATCTGGGGAGCATAGTAGACAGATCATCAACTTTGTACCTTTGATTCTAAAAGATGCTTAGAATGATTGAGTTGCATGGGTAGAGTTAGAAGAAGCATTGTTGAGCATAAAAACAAAGTCCCTTAGTAGAACAAGATTTATGTCATCTAGCCAAGGTACAGAGATTGCAATAGGCAGCAGACGTAATTTTCAATCCTTCAGGTACTCTTATAGGACAAACAGGTCTATCTCCAATGATACCCGTCCATATCATGACTCCTCCATCCTTTTGTTGTCGTCTCAAACGATGGTGAATCTCATCTCCGGAATAAACCCACCCTTTCGCCCAGCCATCATGTCCATCAAGGATTTCCTGGGTCTCATTAGTTAAAAGAACATTAGTGATATCCATCTTCATATATTTCTTAGTGTAGGTTTTGTAAGTGGAACTTTCACAGAAGCCATTGTTTGAAGAATTTCATTCCGTGTTGATTTTGGTACGTCTGAACACGCAGCTGATGTGAAGATTGATTTGCTAGATTGTCCAGGTTTTCTACGGAGTTGACGAACAATATTCCTCAAATATCTGTTGGTGGCAGTCTTGGATATTCCAGCATCTGATCGTTTCTTCCTCATGGAAGATTCCTTAAGAAATCTTCTTACAGTATCCACATGACGTGTTATTTTTCGAACAATTACACCAAGGGAGACACTTTTAGCCGTTTCCTTTATTATTTTTTTCTCCCTCAGTTAGTGATTTTGATCGTCTCATTGTTGTTAAGATGTAAAAAAGCTATAATATCTGGCAGCCCTGAAATGAAAAAAAGAAAAAGAAAAGGTTAATGACTGTACACACTATTCACAACAATATATAAATAAATCAAAGAATGTTATCATAATGTGCCAGAATTTCCATAAGACAATTATTGAAATTGGTTAAATTTAATTTTTATTAGAAAGCTATTATCGCTGGTTGAAGTGTAAATCCAGGAGCATATTGAAGCGGCTAAACCCAGGAATATTTTTGAAACTACTCAATCCAAATATCTGCGAAGCTCCTAAATCACGGAACATATTGAAGCAGTTAAACTTAGGAATATCTTTGAAACTACTTAATTGAGGAATATCTTTGAAGCAGCTAAACCTAAGAATATCACCGAAGCTTCTAAATGGAGGAATAACTTTGATGTACTATAATCTATAAAAAAAATTATAACGACAAAAAAAAAATGGCTATCTTATTCGTTTTTTAAAAAGAAAAAAAAAAAAAATTACTTTCAAGTAAGAATCATTTTTTCTCTCAAATTATTTGTGTGTGTGGAGAGAGAGAGAGAGAGAGAGAGAGAGAGTGAGAGAGAGCGAGAGAGAGTAAGAGCGAGAGAGAGAGAGGAAGTAAAATTTATCTTTATATACATGCATATTAGTATGCTTACCTGTTTCTCAGGGCGCAGTTAATGTTGTTTTATTTTTGTGTGTTCAATCTGCAGTTTTTGTATGCAAAGCAGGGAAGAAACGAAATATTTTTTTATCGCGAAGAGAAATTATTTTCATCGCTATTTCCTTTCCCAGCTGTGTCAATTTTTTAGAGTTTTTTTTTCTCATTCAAATATGATTTATTATTTATTTTAATATGCTTCGTTTTCGAAATTATATTTATTGTACTGTTTACCCTTTCCGAATCTTAATTTTTATATATATTTATATATACGGGAAGAATACTCGTCCCATGACAGGTAAAATGAATTCCCTGAACATAACAGTATTCCCTTACGAAGATTAATATAAAGATATAAAGTTTTTAGCATTATATCTAATTTTGATCAAAATCCATTACATGATTTTGATTTTAGAAAATGTCTAAAATATAAGACTTAAGCTTAAGGGGTCTTAAGAAAAAATTGAATTTAAGAGAATCTTGCTTAATTTGTCTCTAATGAGTTTTTTTAAAAGCATAGTTCACCCCAAACAAGGCAGGCCGCCACTGTAGACGTAAGGGGCTACTAAGAAAAAAGAAAAGGGAGAAGGTTGGCGGAGGGGGCCAACCTAAATTGGGATCTGCGCAGCGAGATGTCTGTTTACATTAGTTTTACATTTATGCATGTCAGTACTGTCGGGGAAACAGGGGGAAGGGAGGGAGTTCCAGAGGCCAGCAGCACGTGGAAAGAAGCTATTTGAGTAGAAAGCTCTCCGGCATCTGGGGACCTCCACAGTGAATGGATGGGATTCAGTTGATTGTCGAGTTGGTCTAGTGAATTTACGTCGAGGGGGCACCAGAGTAGCCAATGCAAATCTGATATATGTCAAATTTGAAATGGAACACTGTGCCCATATTATGCTCCCTAAAGCCCTTTAAAAAAGAAACTGACATTTTGGGAATATTTATTAATTGGTCTTATACTTATTGTTAAAATTTTACAAAAATCGAAGGTATCTAAATTTTCATGAAGGCTTCCACCCTTTTTTTACCTCATTGCCTACAAATAAATAAAATTAAATATAACCCACATTACCAACCCTTACATCTAGCAGCCGTGTTCCACAATTCATAATTATCGGTTAATTAGTTTAGGAGTGAATCCTGTACACACACATATACAAACATAAAAATGAAACGAATAACCGGTAATATCACTTTTTGTGGTATTCGCCTAGCGTCGGACATTCCGTCTTCCACCTAAAGTGTAAGTGTATGGGTAATACAAATTCACATGCGATCCCCAATCAACATGTACGTCCCGGTTCGGGGAGATGACATACAGCGCCGAGTATTTCCAAATGGTCACCCATCTTGTACTGGTTAGGCTGAACGTCGCTTAAAATTCCTTCATTTTAATAAACACACCTAACTTTATATAGATAGAAATATCTGATTTAATTTCTCTCTCCCTTTTTATCATTATTTCACTCCCCCTCTCTCTTTCAGATCTCTCACTCTCTCCTATGCATACATATTATATGACAAGCACAGACACCCGCCGTTGCCCGAGTATAAAAGTAGTCTTTACATATTAGAAAGTGAAAGAAAACATGTAGTATTTCTTTTACTGATGAGTCACCACTTACCAAGGCCAAACACCACTCGAGAATAAGAGTTAATGAGATGGATGGATTGTCAGTTGAGAGATGAATAATACCATGAGAGGATTGGAAATTATTAATGGAATGAGCCAATTTTGATTACTTATAGGGACAATCTATGACAAGTGTTTGTTGACATTGGATTTGAAAACGACTATGTTATAATCCGCAGAGAAGCAGACTCTGGGTAATATGTTACACAGACGGAGAGCCCTTGCGAAGAAGCTCCATTCATGGGAATTCCGTCTGGCGCTCAGAACACGAAGGAATAAAAGATAGTTAATGTTGTGGTAGAAAGACAAGTTATCGCTATGAACGTCTTACAAGGAGGAACCAGAGATTGTAGCTCAGTTGAGCACCGTCTATGGAAATACCGATAGAGTAAAGAGAGATTATCTACGGCTCTTTTGTAAAGAAATGGGATGTAAGGAACAGACTAATTAATTACCCACTAGATTATGAAGTCGATTTTGTACTCTGTGAAGGACAGAGAAAAAAGTACTATAGAGGACACATCGGCAGATGTGACAGCAGTACTCCATCTTACAACGTACTTGTTTCTTATATAGGGGTGGACTGCATCAGGAGTCAGATACTTTCTCGAGCGGTTGAATGATCCCAGAATTTTCCCGTCCACCTTAGCAGCAGATTGGATAGACATCTTCTATTTTAGATATGGAGTGAAAGTCATTCCGATGAATTTCATCAAGGAGAGAGCTATTCATGTCGACTAGAGCAATACAGGGATCCGAGCGTCAGTGGTAAAAAGAGAGAAGCTTGACTTTAGCGGTGTCAAAAATAACAAGTCACTTTTGTTCCCATTACATCACATGCTCCAGATTAGAAGAGAGGGAATCAGCGATATCTTCATTACCAGTGCTCTTTGATGTGCTGCCAGAGACAGTTAGTTTTTATAGTAAAGTAAAAAAAATGATGAATACGACCAGCTTATCGAAAAACAGTGGAGATGGCCTTGTTATTATTCTGACAAGCAAGCGGACTTCGTTAAGGAGCCCATTGGAGATACATCCGTGTGTAACATGATGTCGACATCAATAAAAGTTAAGAACAAAAACCTTTTGTTTCGAGTCTCCCTTTGTGATGCAACCTGATCAAGAAAATCCTAAGATGATCCATCGACCGACAAACACCAAGTAAGTGCAGTTTTTCAGTTTTCAGAATTTGCATTTTGGCAAGTTGCATATGCACCCCTTAACAAACATAAAGGGGTTACGTTACATAAATAGTTAAGAGAGTTAAAGTTTGAAAATCATTCTATTATTGGTTATACTCAATATCCCGATTATGCTTACAGTACATTTTATCGCAAATTCCCCCAAATTAAGCGGAGTAAATAATGACTAACATCATTAACTCTAGAAAGGTTGTTTTTAATATTGTTACAAAACTTAATCTCTATTTATATAAACGTAGGCATATGTATATGCTTACATATTTCTATGTATGGATTCACTCCTAAATTAGAAAACCGATCTTTATGAATTTTATAACACGGCTGCAAGGCGTAAGTATGGTTAATATGGACTATATTTAGTTAAATTTAGTTTCATGCAAAGGGAGCATTTGAACTATGGGTATTAGGTGTCAATTAATAAATATCTCTCAAATTTTAATTTTTTGAGGTAATTTTAAAGGATTTTAGGGGTGATAATATAAGTACAACTTTCCATTTTAAAATTCTAATATTTCAGATTTCCATTAAATTTGATTAATATTCATTAAACACCAATTAAGCAAGATTTCCATTGTTTTTCAGACCCACTTAAACCGTAAATGTTAGACTTTTTCTAGAATCATGTAATCGATTTTGATCAAATAAGTAATCTAGACATAACGTTGTGTAGCATTATATCTCGATTTTAATCTTAGTAAGAGTACGTAAACATGGGGCAAAACTGTTTTATTCGGGAATTAATTTTACCCCTTCTAAGGCGAGTATTCTTCTAATTACAAATAAAATAAAATAGAACGTAGTCTCTGCTATTTGTGAATGCCCGGCGCGAATAATATCACGATATTATTTTAAAAACCTCTAATACAAAATTTTGTTCTAAAAAGTTGTTGCTAACTGGCATCTCCGGACTGAGACAAAGACAGAGACAACGGAAATATAGATTCGAACACTTTACATTTTAGATAGAAAAAAACAAAACAAAACTAAAGCACTTTACATTTTAGATAGAAAAAACAAAAACAAAACTAAAGAACCCGTGATAAATGACGGGACTAGATTTTGCATTTTTCGAACAAATCAACACATCACTGGAAAAATAGTGCATTTTTATATCACAATAACATTTACTTACATTCAACTGATTTCATAAGTAAGTTTTTTTTACTAGTTTAGTGATGATGAATACCATGAGAGGATTAGAAATCTCCATATACTACCCACTTAATACAACAGCCGTCTAAGAAAAAAGCAAATTCTCACATTCCATGAACGATGTTTATGACAACGGAGGAATAATTGCTGTTTTTAACTGTCAATCTATTCATCTTATTATTACCTATACTCGAGTGTTTTCTACCTTGATAAGTGTTCACCCACTGGTTGAACAATGGCGCCCGTATTGAATTATAAATAAAACCCTATTAAAAATAAAACCGTATCATTATTCATTTCGGGAAAGAATTATATGTCAGTAATAAATAACAAGTACTTAATAATAGTGAGTTCTTTTCCAATCGCTCTGTATTAGAACATTATTAGTTTTTTCTCGGGTATTCTTTTCTGAACTTTATTTTGGTGTGTGATTGAAGATAAAATGAAAATGTTCTTTCCTGTATTTGGACTGAACTTATAACCTCAGATTATGAGACTTTTGTCTTTAATAAATTCCCCCATCCCTCTTCTCCCACCACTTCTTGTCCCATTCGTCCTTTATATCCGGTAGAGATGGGATGTATATAAGGATGAATCAACATAACTACGGCTAAACTTTCTTGCAATTTCACCCCCCCCAAAAAAGAATAATGTAAAAAAATCGTAAAATAAAAATAATTTAATATAATTCTGGTTGTGTTATCAAGAAACACACCCTCTAGAAAATGATTTCTTTTAATTTCTTTTAAAATGTTGAATTTTGTAAATACATTTTTTTTTACTAAAAGTTCGAAATACAGGCAGTGATTGGGAATTGAACACTGGCTACTGACATCGTGGGATGGAGTGTGAGATAAACAATTGTTTTTGACAGAAAGCTGGCAATAAAATAACAAGATCGACCGATAAGCAGATTATTGAGATAAACGCAGAGAAATAAACATAAATTCATAAACAAATAAAGGCAGGGTCAACTGAGTGGAAAACGAGCGGAATAAAATAATTATATTGCTCCAATCTTTCAAGTAAGGAGTGTTCATTGGCCAGCATCGTCGAATCAACGTTTAAAAAGTGAGCCATTGCCCGGCTCAACCAATGATTCTTTGAGCTGATGGAAAATAGATATTGTAACGAACTGTTAAACAAAGCATAGGTAAAAATAAGGAGACCGAGATCAATGATGATGATGATGATGATGAGAAGAAGAAGAAGAAAAAAATAAAGGGTTCAATTCGAGGTTTTGTATAAGTTCCGGAGGTCAACATAAAGTTCCCAAATTCGACTATAAGGTTCTCAAGTTTGAAAAAGATGCACCCGAAGAAGATCGGAGGTTACGTCGGTGGAAACGTTGTGAATATAACAAATAAAATAAGAATAGTAGTCCAAATAATACAAAAATAAGAATAAGTCAGCACATGTATATGGATAACTTGAAATTACTAACAAAAAAAAGGAGCTAGAAGCACGCATAAACACAATAATGTTAAGCAAGAAAATAGGAATGGAATTCGGGATTGAAAAATGTACACAACTTAAGAAGAAGAAGGAACACTTGAAACAACGGAAGGTACAGAGTACCTAACCGAGAAGTAATAAGAGCACTTAACGAACGTGTAATTATATATAGCTGGGCGTTCGAAAAAAAACAAAAAAACTATCAAATCAACGGAGATGAAAGACATAATAAAAAGCGAATACGTCCAAAGAGCAAAAAACTCCTTCAAACTAAATTCCATGGCAGAAAATTAATAAAATACACAGGGTCCTTAAAAAACTGAAATAAAAAGACGAACTCACGAATGTAGATCAATGAACTAGGTAACTACTGACGATAAATAAAGCATTACATTCAAAGGGTTATATGGAATAACTCTATGGAAAAAAGGAAAAAAGGAAAAAAGGAAAAAAAGGAAGAGGACTGGTAAGTATTGTAACTTGCACAGATACCGCAATTGGGGCATCTGTGCAATTTACAATACTTACTAGTCCCCTATATGCTATTTTATTGCCAGCTTTCTGTCAAAAATAATTGTTTATCTCACACTCCATCCCACGATGTCAGTAGCCAGTGTTCAATTCCCAATCACTGCCTGTATTTCGAACTTTCAGTAAAAGAAAATGTATTTACAAAATTCAACATTTTAAAAGAATTTAAAAGAAATCATTTTCTAGAGGGTGTTTTTCTTGATAATACAGCCAGAATTATATTAAATTATTTTTTATTTCACGATTAGGATTACAGAAACACATAAAATACGGGAAGACAAATAATCGCCGCCAAAAAACATCACCAAAGGCGAACAATACGTAGAAAACAAAAAGGCAAGAAAACAATAATGAAAAGAGAAGCAACTATATTAAAGTTAAAAAGTGTCGTGATTCTTTCAATACTGCAGTAGAATTGACTCTGAGCCGACCCAAAAGCCGATACTCACAGCCATGAGTATATTTATATTCACATAAAGTTAGTTATATGTATATGTTTATATATTTCTGTGTATAGGATTCACTACTAAAATAATTAACCAATCATTATGCATTTTGGAACACGCATGCGAAGAATAAGGGTGGGTAATGTGGGCTATATTTAGTTTAATTTGATGCAAACGGGGTATAGAGGGGATAGAAGCCCTTTGTGAACATTTAGATACCTCAAATTTCGTTTTCTTTGGGCTATTTTAGGGGATATATAATTATAAAGGCATAGCAATCCATTTGAAAATTTAAATGTCAGATTTACATTAAATATGATCCATTGTCATTAGATACCAATTACAGCCAAATTCTCTGAATTTCTGTTTCTGCTTAAGAATCCTTAAGCTTGAGCCTTAAATTCTAGACATTTTCTAGAATCAAAATCACGTGAAGGATTTTGATCAGAATTGGAATAAGGATTCTAGACATAAGGCTTAGCAGCATTATATCTTGATTTTGATATTCGTAACGCAAAACTGTTCTGTTCGGGGAATTCATTTTATCCGTCGCGGAACATGTATTCTTCTAGTATATATATATATATATATATATATATATATATATATATATATATATATATATATATATATATAAATTTTAATTAAATAATATTGAATTATTTTTACCTACGCCAGCGTTTCAAGCTTTCGCTCTCATCAGTGTAGGGGATGATAATCTCAGACGGTCGCAAGGTTCGCACCCTTGCTACAGAATCAACCTAGCCTCCGCAAGCAAGCGTCATAACCATACAGCTACGAGACATTACCACGTCTATCTATCTATCTATCTATCTATCTATCTATCTATCTATCTATCTATCTATCTATCTATCTATCTATCTATCTATCTATCTAGCTATCTATCTCCTTCTCTCTCTCTCTCTCTCTCTCTCTCTCTCTCTCTCTCTCTCTATATATATATATATATATATATATATATATATATATATATATATATATATATATATATATATAATACACAAATACAATTTTCATAATCACTGCAATTAACTTCTATATATGGCACAACATCATATGATAAGAATTCCAATAAACATTATTTACAACTTACCCACAAATACACCAGGAAGATGAAAGATAAAAGAAACACTACAAATTGAAGTAAGGTAAATACAATAAGAAGAAAGAAGAATTTTCCCAAGTCAATCATCTGGCATATCTAATTTGTTTACTCATCATACAGTAAATCATCTTGACATTTTTGTCTGAAGGAGTCAATAAATGAAAACATATTTCCTTACTTTAGTGCATTATCAGGTTAATCTCTGGTGAGATAACTATATATTACATATACATGTGTGTCAGGTATATTAACAATTCGACAAGATGAATAAGTGACAGACATGGGCATGAGAAATAAAGCAAAAGACATAACTAATAGAGATAAAAATAATTTCAGTCCAAATCATGATTTGAATCGATATTTCGCCTCGACTAGGCTTTATTAAGAATAAATGATGAGTCCTAAAAAAGTGTGTGTACCATGTACAAAAACTCCCAAAAGGTGGATGTAATATATCTGGCTAAAATTTAAAAAAAAATTGAAGAAAGAAACTGAGAGGAAAACAATGTCACATCAACAAAAACCCACGGGATTGCAATAGTGTCGATTGTCTAATAATACTTTAAATGGATTGAATATATGAAGAGTATCGTTGATGATGAAAATGAATTCAGAATAGTATCTATATAGCACATAGTATCATAAATTGACACATAATAACATTTATCTTTATAAAAACGTGAGGGTCAAACATGTTGGATATACGTTTGTTTGTATAAAAATGTCCGTAAAAGAAAACTCGGAATGGAAAATGAACAATAATTGAAGTAAAAAGTAAAGTTGTTTTTTATATTCCCATTAAATAATCTTCAAAGTGTGTAAACAATATGTGTAAATCTTTCGCCATTATTATAGATTAAAACATTGTTACACCGGTAAAGGTGATTTGAAAGCCCTTAAACTGCCAATTATAAATATCTTTCTGGCTAGAAGTAGAGTCTATAGACAAAAGTCGAGTTTTATGGTAGATTTGTTTTCATAAGCCAAGAAAATTAGTATTTTTGACCGCGTCAACGTCGTGGTCGTCGTGGTCATCGTGGTCATCGTGGTCATCCTGCTCATCGTGGTCGTCGTGGTTCTCATCATCATGACGATGATGATGATCATCCACTCGGAGTTCTCACACAGGTCTTAATCAGTGATTGCTCACTAATAATAACCGGTGGTGTTCTCTGAAATCTGAGTGACAAGAAGTCTCCCAGATTTCTAGTACTCTCCAGCTCTTTCGATAACCATTACAAAGGACTTGGCGTTATCGCAACAGCCTTCTTCTTCTTCTTCTTCTTCTTCTTCTTCTTCTTCTTCTTCTTCTTCTTCTTCTTCTTCTTCTTCTTCCTCCTACTACTGCTACTGCTGATACTACTGCTACTACTGATACTACTTTGTCTTTGTACCTTATGCTGAGGTTAGATGTTTCGTGAATTACTTTCAACTTTTCTGTTTCCATTTCGCTTGTGCTATCAAAATCAAAATTGTTATCAGTTTTATTTTATTATTTTTCTATTTTACAATTATTAGATAAATCTTTTTTATTCATGAACTTTGATTTTTAAGCCAGGCTTTTTTTGCAAAAAAAAAAAAAATTAGTTTCTATTATGTAGGCGATTACAAGAGTCAAGGACAATGCAAGTAAAATAGTAATTAAAAAAATATTATAATTTAGACTTTAGATAGTGAGATCACTTTTGAATATAAACTTAAAGTAGAATTAGAAGCATTAATAACCAAGCAATTTCTGATCTAATAACATAGGAGAGAACGGGTAACCATTTTTTAAAATCTCAGCATGTTTTTATGGTTTGTATCATCAATATTTATTATTTTTATTGATATTTTTCCCCCAATCAACGAAATCATCCATGGGACGAAGTCGAATTTAAGATCTCAAACCAGATCTGAACATTTTTGACCGCTACCTCTGTATCTATGAGGTGAAGCCAAATTTAGGGCCTTGACCACGGTCACGGGATTATTGGTAGACAATCGGATTTAGGTTTAGTGTTGAGGTTAATGACGATTATGTTTTCGCCCTCATTAGCAAGTAAATTCCAGAATCCGTTTTTTAAATGGTTAAGATTATTGCCCCTCCATTCACCTCCAATGTGTCTAAGCTTGACATTACTCACTATCCCTATAAAAATGGTTATCAATCTCAAAAGTAATTTCCATTTTTCAATGAAGGTAGAATAGAGAAGTAAACATTCCGCGTTCCGTGAAAATATTATGATCGCGACAATAATGAAAAATAATAAAACAACCTATTACGTTTCAGAATAATATATATATATATATATATATATATATATATATATATATATATATATATATATATATATATATATAGAGAGAGAGAGAGAGAGAGAGAGAGTAGAGGGTAATGCAGCATCAGTGCAGTTCCAACGAGAGAAAAATGTATATTTAAAGAAGTGAGGCTGTCAACATTTGTAAAACACTTTTTCAAACATTGCTTGTGATTTTATTATTTTATCATTTTATAATTTTGTGATTTTATAACGCGTTTCGAGCTTTTCTTGCTCGCTCTCTTCAGATATATATTCCATTTGAAAAAATGTTTTATTTTTAAATGTTTGATGTTTCTGCGCATGTAAGCACGTATGCGTGCGTGCGTGCGTTTATGTGTTTTCATAGTTTTTGCTTCTCTGAGTCAAGGTTATTTGTTTTTGTTTTTTTAAGTATGTGTGATTTTGACTTTTATCTTTCCGGTGATCTTCGTGGTGCGCGGCAGTTGAGTACACTTTGTTCAGAATGCTTAAAGTTGGACTTCACATTTTATGACTTTGTCGGCACTCTGTCTGTTTGCGGATGTGCGCGCGTGTGTGGCCAGCTATGATCCGCGGCCCGCGTGTACACATGTGCGTTTACCTCCGTCCATACATACGTACACTCACACACACATACATACACACACATAACATTTTACAAGGATATCTAATTTTTTATGTATCAATTTTCAGTATTTACTTCAACAGTGTTCGATACGTAAGTAGAGCTAAGTAGTAAGTTATTAAAATATATTTATGGCAATTAAGTTACACAGAGCCTCCCGCGTTTCATCCCCGGTGGAAATCGTCAGCCTGACGACCCCCCCGGAGGAAACACGGGAGCCTTTGTGTAGCTTAATTGCTATAAATATATTTTCATAACTTGCTATATATATATATATATATATATATATATATATATATATATATATATATATATATATATATATATATATATATTTTAATAAATATTTTTAATATCCACATACATATATGTTTCATTTTTACCAAGCATCACTAGTGTGGCTAGGTGTAACTGTTCCGCTGGTTGCACGTTTCGAACCCCAGACCTAAGTCACGTTTGGCTTTAATTCGACGCTTTTATCGCTGCGGCCCACGTAACAGCTCCACAGAATGAAGAGAAACAAAGTCTATTATTCTATAAGCGAATATATAGTGCGCGGCCGAAGATTTTCGACAATCTAAGAGAAGCCAGCAACAATTTTGCTCAATTGGAGGGGTTATTATACTACTCTAACAGTGCTCATCCGTAAATCGAGCTTAGAAATATGAATTCAGGAATCTTGCTTTATTGGTGTCTAATAACGATGAATCAAATTTAATGCAAATCTGAAATATTTGAAATTTTAAATGGCAGGTTGTACCCATACTATGCCGCCTATAAACCCTTTAGAAACTGAAATTTGAGGAATATTTATCAATTGTTAAAATATCTGCTGATACCACACAAAATCGTTATGAATGGTCAATGAGATGAAAAGACCGAGGAGGGGAAGCACTAATCAGACCTCTACTAGACCTAGAGAGTACTGTGACTTATGAGAGGGGTTATTGCCACCTAAATCATAGAGAAGACCAATGGTCGATGCCAGCGGGAGATCAATGATAATCAGCTGTTGTGACAACGCAAAGTCATTTGCAATGGTTATCGAAAGCGCTGGAGAGTACTGGAAATCTGGGGAGACTTTTTATCACTCAGACTCAATGGAACACCACCAGTTATTATCAGTGAGAAATCAATTATCATGAACTGTGTTAGAACCCCTAGTGGATACTGAATAATAATAATAATAATAATAATAATAATAATAATAATAATAATAATAATAATAATAATAATAATAATAATAATAATAATAATAAGAAGAATAATAAGAATAATAAGAGTGTTATATTATGAGGGGCCCTGTATGCCTAAAAGCGAGTAGGCCCACTGGTTTTCATTGTGAGAGAGGTGAACTTTGTTCGAGTTAAGTGCAGGTCGAAATGACATCCATTTTGGGACAAATAGATTTGTTCTCAGAATGAGTAAGCCCAAGAAGTCATAACAACTGGTGAAACCTTGCCGACTTCAAAAGTTGAGGTTCAATAAAGGTCAGGCCAGCTCTGGTTATGATTTGCATGACAGGACAAAGGACGGTGACGTCACTTGTTGTCGAAAACGGGAAATGAGGTGAGTCCGTCATGGGAGCTCGAAGCGACAAGATCGTCGTGAGAGAAAGCAGGCGAAATTGTCCAAAGATGTAGACAAATAAAAAATAAAAATGGGACAGAAGATCGACATCTCGCCCCGTCTACAGAATTTAGAAATTAGCAGATAAGACAAAAAGAAAAGAAGAAGCAACATTAGATGACCACTCTCTCCCGAGTAAAAGAATATTCAGACCAATAAATCGTTCACGACCTTCTAGAAACGTCCTCGGAGTTCTTTCTTTCCCGTTGGGAGAGTTTTCCGTTTCAGGAGACCGATGCTCCGCGCCAGCAAACGGGAGGCCACTAGACGAAGGAATAAAAACCCACGACAGAGCTATCAACGATGAAGAGATCCGGCCAAGGTAATTAATTGGGACCGGTATGTAACAAGAGCAACAGCAACAGCAATAGCAACAGCAACAGCAACAGCAACAGCAACAGCAAGAATAACAATAACAATAACAATAACAATAACAACAACAACAACAATAATAATAATAATAATAATAATAATAATAATAATAATAATAATAATAATGATTTAATTTTTTCTTTAAAATGTACTTATTTTACAACCGCCCATGTTAAAAACAAGCAAAACGTATGTTTTAAGTAAAATATAAATATAAATAAAGATTGCTTCAGAAATAAATGCTGTATTTATTTGAATGAAAAACTTCTTCGTGACGAATATAATTATTTTGTAAAAAATGTTCTTTAATAAATGTAAAACAGAACAATCTTTAACAAAATGAAATGAAACATTTATTTATAAAACAATAATGTTAGAGAAATAGAAGCAAACAGACAGATACAGACATAGGTAGATAGAGAGGGGGAGAGAAAGAAAGAAAGAGTCAATGCAACTTTGACCGTAACAGGACGTGATAAGTGAAGAACTTTGGAGGTTTCTTTTAAGGGTTCCAGTTTTGGGTGGAAGATTTTGGGAGAATCGAGTTTTATAGAAACATTTTAAAGAAAAACAGTTTTAAGTAATATTCAAATGTGTGAGAGAGCGAGAGAAATGTTATATGATCAACAAACAAGATAATGAATTCAAAAGCATAAATTCACAAAAGAGATATTTTATATATGCTTTAAATGGAAGTCTACAAAGATAGGAAAACATAGAATACTTATTCATATTTCTTGCCGAACAAGGGGAATTCATTGCCTGAGTCGATAATTTAAGGGCTGTGAATTATCCACGGGTCTAAAAAATCGCAATCAAAACTTCCACACTCAATTACATTTCATTGAAAGTTATTAAATAGAGTCAATCATCATTTGTTTTCATAGTAGAAAGTTCAGTGAGAAATGTATGAAGTATTAAAATGGTTAAGTTTATAAGTTTGTTTTAAATATGCAGATAACATTGAAAGGGGATTTAAACAGTGTGTGTCGCCTTTAGTGTGCGTATGCGTAAGACTGTGAAAGAGTTAATGCATTGTGTCTGTGTGTGCGTTAATGTCAGTGTGGCTATGTGTGCGTGAGCTTAGAAAAGGCATTTTTCAGCATTCCCAAGGCCATTCAGAGGGGCGATGTGGCCTGTAGAAACGTCGATGTAAGCTCTCTCGTAGATTAAGGCTAAACATGCAGTTGAAGAAAAATCTGGTCTTATATAGGGTCGAGGTGGCTTCCAAAGGACAATTTCTATAAATTCAGAAAACTCCGCTGATTGGTTCAAAATATTATAATTTGTTTTTATAAATCCTGCGAATTCGTGCGCAAAGCGATGTGCGCAGAAACGAGTTTAAGCACTTTCATTTTCGGCACCGAAGGGTAAACTCGTCTGCTACAGACATACTAAAGTTTACTAAATATTTAATTTAATGAAACTTAACGAATAACATTCTTTTAACAAAATCTTTGCAGGAGGTCAGTTTAAAATAAGCAGCACACAATGGTTACTGTTTACTGCTTCCCATGCAAATTAAAAAGATACACATTTTGTTGTAGATAAAAATAATATATTTATATGGCGAATAAGAATAGTACGCTGACAAATTGCAAATACACACTGAATGAGGCAAACACTCGCTTTTAGATAAGGAAATATATGATGAGATAATAGCAAAAACAGACTCGATAAGAAAAAAAACGGCGATTGTTAAAAAGAGGTGAAAAACATCCCAAACAAATAGACAACAAATAACTGTTATCAAATGCAAGAAAAATTACTTTTCTACTTACCTGTATTATTTTCACGTGTGTTTACTGATTTCTAGATTTATCATCTATTTATTTGTTTACTTAACTAAGCAAGCGTGCGTTCTCACATGACCGCCAATTTTGGGCGGACTTGGTCGCGAATTTAATGCTTAAAAGATAATAACAATAAAAATGCTTACCTAATTCGATTGGCAACTCCCCTTGGACTTAGCCTTATGTTTTCACAAACCCTTTTTTCAATATTTTTTACTATCTTTTATACCTGAAATTCGCGACCAAGTTCACTCCAAATTAGCAGCCATGTTCGAAAGAAATCTTGTTTGATTAGGTAAAAGTGATGATAACAAATGCATAGATAATAGATCTTACAATCAGTAAACACACGTGAAAATTTTACAGGTAAGTAGAACATTTTCTTGCGTTTGGTGACAGTTATTTGTTGTCTATTTGTTTTTGTTTTTTTTGTTTTTACTCTTTTTTTTCTTTTTTACTATACTGCACAATCGCCGAAAAAACAGATTACGTTTCCGGAGTTTTACGAACACTCGGTGTAAAATATCTGCCAGTTTCTTTTATGACTTGAACCAAAACTAGCTCCCTCCCCCCATTCGTCTTTATTTTCTCGAACATTTTGAAAGCTGCAGTGTCGTCTTCGGAGCTGATTCTAATACAACTTCACAGCGGAGTAATTTACTTACAGATATGTATTCGAGTGTCACGTCTTATTAGTTTCTCCATCATTCATTTTGTATTGCGTCCAGCGTCATTATTGCTTCTTCTCTGAATAACTATCATCACCATTACCACTGACAAGCCGACCGTGGCTCAGCTGATAATAATGTTGTTCAATTTGTATTATTGGATTATTCGGACTACTGTTCTCATCTTAGATGTTATTTTCACAACGTTTCGGCCGATGTAATCTCCGACCTTCTCCAGATACATCTTGTCAAACTCGGAATTTCGAACGGAACCCTTTATTTAATCCTCTCATTTCGTCAGCCATAACCAGGTAGAAGAAATTCGTAATTGTATTCTTAGTATTGCCCGTACTGAGGATTGAACCTTCAACCCCCAGAAGATTGTAACCTAGAACTGATTAACTTAGCACTTTTATCCGTTGCGCCACGGGCCCTTACATCGGTCGAAGCATTGTGAGAATAGCATCCAAGACGATAACAGTAGTCCGAATAATACAAATATAAAAAATTATCAATACTTATCTAAAAAAATTCCGAAACATAAAGTTGTTCAATCTTTTTTTATTTATTCATTTCAACCCTTTTGATCAAGAACAGAAGAACCATTCAATTGTACTATAGGGGCCGTTGAAATATATTAGTATTCGCCTACGTTTTAGATAAAATTGATTACTTTTCATTTAAAACCAACAATCAATTATGGAAAAAATGCATGCATATCTTGTTCTAAAATAACATTTTAATTTACTTGGGACTTTCTAAACTGCCTGTGTTGCGCCACACCGGTGACCATCGCGGGATGACTTTGCTCTACAAGCGCCACTCCATCGTCATTATTCCAAGGAACGTTTCGATCCTACTCTCGGTCTGCTATGCTAACAGGACACCCGATCAAACTTCCTATGTTTCTGATCTATCCACGAAGGCAGCCGAAACAGATTATTTAGAATAAGACGACACTATTTGGCTCTGAGCAAAGTGCAGTATCTGTTCTGATACTACGCTTCATCTTTTCTGTCCTCGGTCAGTGAAGGAGAACTCCATCTAGACTGAGACAGTTTTTATTTTTTGTCCCAATCCAGAGTGCCTTTTTATTGGAGCTGGATTATCTAGACACTTAAAACTGACCTTCGGTCTAACTCTACCTTCGCGAGGAGGCAAGTAAATATGGACAGTGAAATAAATGTTCATATAACGTGTATAAAATTGAACTTTTAATGAACAATTGATTTTCTGTAAACACATTTGGTCAATAAAACGGAACATTTCCAAAGGAGAACATCTTTAATTTTTTTTTAGAATGTAACTTAATTCAATGTTTTAATCGTTGGCAGCCATTGCTCTGTTCTTCTTTCTTTCTTTCTTTCACGATATATATATATATATATATATATATATATATATATATATATATATATATATATATATACATGGCTTTACGCGCTCCACTACTTTTGCAGCTGCTCCCGCCCCTGCTCCAACGCCCAAAATTGGAGCTGGCTCCTCTCACGCTCCCCATTTTCAAAAAGTAGCCGCTCCTGCTCCAACTCCTATAAAAAAGGAGCGGCTCTTTTTCAGCGCTCCATAATAAAAATATACCTTCTTTCATAAACGTTCTATTCTGCCAATGAGTGGTTGAAGGATAGGGGTGGGCGTCAAAGGATCTCGTCAATATGGGTGGGGATGTCACTTTAAGTGTAAGACCGTAAGATATATTTGACAAAATCTCGCTAATATTTTGAGAGTTATAGAACATGTCGGACGAAGTATAGATTATACGTAAATTTTCGTTTCCATGGGGTATAAATTGAAATATAAAAATCCCTGAAGTATTTTAAAACAATTTTAATTTTCATTATATTAACAACCTATTTTTTCAGGAAAGAAAAATTTGACTCGATATTTTTTCTATTTATTTTGGAAGGGAATTTAGATTTGTTTTAAGTAAATAAAGTTTTACTTTTAAACATTATTAGTGATTGTTTTCTTTTTAAAGAAAACCTTTCTCTGGGAGAAGAGAGACAGCCAGAGCAACATTAATCGTCGTGTGGTTGTTTAATATTTGTTTGTTTTACGAACGTAACTATATTGTATAACGTATATTATTATTTACAACAGAGAAACGCGCAAGTACTTTCAAACAATTCGATTTATCCATTTTTTTTTTCAATAGTACAATTTGGGGCGAAAAAAAACCAATGAAGTTTATTTTTTAAAGATTGAATAAAAAATACTTTTTCATAAGTTGGCCAAAAAATATCAATAAATTGTCAATAATCAATTCAGAGATCCATTTAATGTCTTAAAATTTCATACAAAATATCTGGCCTAGACCTTGGGAGTTGAAAATATATCGGGTCAAATTTTCCTTCCCCGAAAATTAACTGGAGCAAATTTTCCTAGGTCGGGCAAAAACATTTATTAAAATTAAAAATTTGAATAAAAAAGGTGAAAACGTCTATATTTGAAATCTATAACCAAAAAAACTGTTTACAATTTTAATATTCGATAATAGATATTTTAAGATAAAGAAAGATATCTAATCTACTTTCGGTTCTAAAAAGACAACAAATTAGTCAGAAAGTCTAATTATTTGCTCTTTTAAATTAAAATTTAAGATATTTTCTTTAATTTAATTAAGTTTAAACATCGGTTTAATTGTAAAATAGGGATCGCTGTTTTCTTTCGCTCATTTCGCTTGGTATTCGCCCAAATGTTGGATGAAACAGATTGTTGGTCTTAATTGTATTTTTGGTCCTGAAATAAAATTCTCATTTACTTTTTAAAGTGTTGAGAATCTAACTTTAATTCCAGGTTTTAATCACTGGCGGCCATGTTTGTTTGTATTGTTTTTTCTTGAACTAAATATATTTTTTCCTTGGACTAAAGATATTTTTCTGCTTTAACCTTTTATTACACACAAAAAAACTTTGAACATTCTATTTACAAAAGCAAGTTTTAACGGAATTTAACGAATTTAAAAGCAAACATGAAAAGGTTAAAACATACTAGTCGTGAATTTAAGAATAACAAAATGTCGCCGAAAAGACGACAGGTAAAAATGTGACATACAAGTTAAATTTGATATATGCTAAAAAATACATTAGAATTATTTGTCAGGACAAAATGTACCATTTCACCCCCCAAATCGATTTTATCGAACATTTGGGTGAATACCGAGCGAAAGGGCGAGAAAATCCAACGGCCCCTATAGTATAATTGAACCTAAAATTCTTTATTTAAAAACACGAATTAAAAGAAAAATTGGCTTATTTATTAAATCAACAATAAACATCCTTGTCATAAATACAAAGAGTTCAAATATATAACAAAATAACTTCAAAGACATCTATAGACTCACTGGCGCATTTAAAGACATTTGGTGCCCAATTGTCTCCTGCCTTAAGAAAACTGTCCCATCAAAAATTTAACATATCGATGTAAAAATGTGCTGTTTTCAAGCGTAACTCTCTCGTTCTTTATCCCTCTCTCTCCCTTCCCCTCCCTCTTCCTCTCCCTCTCGCTCTCTCCCATATACATTTACCAGATATAATTTTAAAGAATAACTCAGAGTAAACTCTGAGACTTTATTTTTCCCCTTTTTATTGCCGAATAAAAAACTAATGTTTAAACAAAAAAACTCAAATAATTGAAAACTGTTTTAAAATATTATTGCACACTAAAAATATACTTTTGACCCAAAACCTCTCCAAACCCCGAACATTCTTTTTACACAGAAGATACGTTTTAGCAGGATTTTACGAATTACTCCCCCTTCCCCTTCAGTTTTTCTCATGTGTCAAGTATTGAAAACATGTGATATTTTATTTACGCAACAATCACGCTTTATTTGATAATGGCAATTAGAGGTTATTTAATGTTCCGGGAACAAATGATTTCACAGTTGGCCCAATCTAACGATAAAATAATTACCATCGTGCATTTATACATACATTTATTGGTTTAGCATGTTTATACTTATATTTATTGACTTAGCATGACAACACACACATACACACATATATAAAATGGCATATATATATATATATATATATATATATATATATATATATATATATATATATATATATATATATATATAGTAAGCTATGAAAATATATTTATGGTAATTATGCTACACATGATGCATATATATATATATATATATATATATATATATATATATATTTAAAGAATTGTGGTTACCAACGCTAGTAAAAAAACTTTTTCAATAATTATTTATTATCTTATCATTTTAAGTTTTTTAAATATAATTACATAACGCGTTTCGAGCATTTATCGTTTATCCATTATGCTCTCTTCAGATGTAAATTCCATTTGATAAAAGTGTTTCATTTGAGAAAACGTTTCATTTTTCTTTCATTTGAAAGTGTCTGTTCCATTTGACAGAAAAAAATGTTTGTTCTGATGACAGAAAAAAAATGCTGTCTTGTTGAGATAAAAATATATTTAGTTTGGCCAGTGGTTGGTCATTTAAGTTCATTTGTGTATTAGGTTTTATTGCTTTAATTGCTGTCGGTCAAATCTGTATGGTATGTGTGGGTGTGGTCATTCCCGGTCATTCATGACGGTGTCCCTGCTGGGTTCACACATGAATGTGGATGTGTGGGTGGTTGGGGGTGAGGATGTTTGCTTGGGTTTGGAGAGAGAGATTAGTAGGAAAGAGGATGGGTGAGTAGATACATAAGTAGGGGGGGGGAAGTAAGAGAGGGGGAAGGAAGATTGAGTGTAGATAGAAATATAAATAGAATTATAGAAAGGTATATATATATTTATATATATATATATATATATATATATATATATACACATAGATAGATAGATAGATAGATAGATACACACATTCATATTATTTTCTGTATGTGTGTATGAATACACTCACATGGGGTATGTATTTGTTCCATGTGTTAGGGTGTGCAAATGCACACGTGTCCGAGTGCAGATGGGTTCCTGTTTATACATGTGTTCGTACTTGTTTTTATATGTCTGTGGTGTGATTTGTCTTATGATTTATTTAATGGTGGGTTAAATTTGTATATGAAGATTTTTTCTTGTGTTAGGAGGTATGAGTAGTCCTGAGTTTGGAAAATGGGCATTATCTGGAATTTTCCACTGCTGCATGAGTGTACATGTTTGGAGACAGGCAATTTTCTATTTTCTTGAATTTTAATGTTGCTCTTATGGAGGGCCACTCTATTATTGAATGTTTTTGTGGCACCTATGTAGTATTTTTTACATGTTATGCATTCAAGTACATATATTACATTTTTAGAGGTGCAGTTTAGATCCTTCTTTATTTTGAAGGTTTGTGTTGGATTTTTGAATGTGTATGTGTTACCCTCTATTATTATGTCGCAAACTCCACATCTTTCTTTGTTGCATTTTGTGACCCCTTGTGATGCATGTTGATTGAATTTGGATGAGGTTAGAATTTGTTTGAGGTTTTTCGGTTGGCGTTTACTTTTGATTATCTTCATTGTTTTAAGTATGTTGCTTAGTTTGCTATTTTGATTGAGTAAGGTTAGGTTTCTTGTTATCTCTGTGAATAATTCTAGGTTGTTTTTGTTATGTGTAGATACGTATGCTAATATGTGTTCTTTGTTCCGTTTTTGGGGAATTCGTAATTGTTCTAATGGTATTTGCTCTGCTAATTCTATACCTTTGTGTATTATTTGTGCGGGGTATCCTCTTTTTGCTAATGTCTTACGTAGTTCCTCCAGTCGGACAATCCGGAGGTCTTTGTCACTGACTATAGTGCATATTCTGCGTGCTAGAGAATAGGGTATAGATTTTAGGCAGCTTTTGGGGTGATGGCTTTTAAAGTGGAGGTACTGTTGGGTGTCCGTGGGTTTGTGGTAGATGTCTGTGATAATATGGTTGTTCTTAATTTTAACTAGTATATCTAGGAAGGGTAGCTCTGTGTGATTGTGTTCTAGTGTGAATTTGATTTTGGGGTGTAGATTTTGTAGTGTGTTGTGTAATTCGTTGATGTCTCCCCATGTGGGATCCCAAAGAATGAAACAGTCATCCAGATATCTTTTCCAAGATTTTATGAATAGGGATTTTGTATTTGTTCCATAAATTGATTTTATCTTTGTGTATAATATTTCTTCTAGGTAGGCTAGTGTCAGGGTAGCATATGTCGGTGCCATTTTGGTTCCCATTGCTGTACCTAAGGTCTGGATGAAGTTCTCGTTGTTAAATTCGAAGGAGTTATTGTTGAGGATAATGTTTATAGTGTCGATAATAAATTGTTTATTAAACCTCGGGTGTAGAATTTGCGGATGTTTGTTAATCCAGTATGAGATTGCTTCTTTACCTAGGTCATGGGGTATGTTACTATACAGGCTGCTAACGTCAAATGTCACTAGTTCAGTTCCTGGGTTTACTGTTTGTGGTAAGGAGCTTAGAAAGTGTATGTTGTCTCTTATGTAGCTTCTTACTTGTCCGGTAAAAGGTTGTAGTAAAATGTCAATTAGGTTGCTAAGTCTGATAATCAAAAGTAAACGCCAACCGAAAAACCTCAAACAAATTCTAACCTCATCCAAATTCAATCAACATGCATCACAAGGGGTCACAAAATGCAACAAAGAAAGATGTGGAGTTTGCGACATAATAATAGAGGGTAACACATACACATTCAAAAATCCAACACAAACCTTCAAAATAAAGAAGGATCTAAACTGCACCTCTAAAAATGTAATATATGTACTTGAATGCATAACATGTAAAAAATACTACATAGGTGCCACAAAAACATTCAATAATAGAGTGGCCCTCCATAAGAGCAACATTAAAATTCAAGAAAATAGAAAATTGCCTGTCTCCAAACATGTACACTCATGCAGCAGTGAAAAATTCCAGATAATGCCCATTTTCCAAACTCAGGACTACTCATACCTCCTAACACAAGAAAAAATCTTCATATACAAATTTAACCCACCATTAAATAAATCATAAGACAAATCACACCACAGACATATAAAAACAAGTACGAACACATGTATAAACAGGAACCCATCTGCACTCGGACACGTGTGCATTTGCACACCCTAACACATGGAACAAATACATACCCCATGTGAGTGTATTCATACACACATACAGAAAATAATATGAATGTGTGTATCTATCTATCTATCTATCTATGTGTATATATATATATATATATATAAATATATATATACCTTTCTATAATTCTATTTATATTTCTATCTACACTCAATCTTCCTTCCCCCTCTCTTACTTCCCCCCCTACTTATGTATCTACTCACCCATCCTCTTTCCTACTAATCTCTCTCTCCAAACCCAAGCAAACATCCTCACCCCCAACCACCCACACATCCACATTCATGTGTGAACCCAGCAGGGACACCGTCATGAATGACCGGGAATGACCACACCCACACATACCATACAGATTTGACCGACAGCAATTAAAGCAATAAAACCTAATACACAAATGAACTTAAATGACCAACCACTGGCCAAACTAAATATATTTTTATCTCAACAAGACAGCATTTTTTTCTGTCATCAGAACAAACATTTTTTTCTGTCAAATGGAACAGACACTTTCAAATGAAAGAAAAATGAAACGTTTTCTCAAATGAAACACTTTTATCAAATGGAATTTACATCTGAAGAGAGCATAATGGATAAACGATAAATGCTCGAAACGCGTTATGTAATTATATTTAAAAAACTTAAAATGATAAGATAATAAATAATTATTGAAAAAGTTTTTTTACTAGCGTTGGTAACCACAATTCTTTAAATATACTTTTTTCTCTCGTTGGAACTGCACTGATGCTACACAACCCTCTTCTCTCTCTCTCTCTCTCTCTCTCTCTCTCTCTCTATATATATATATATATATATATATATATATATATATATAATATTATTATTGTTATTGTTATTATCATTTGTACTGACTAGGCGTTCTCACACAGGTCATCAGTGATTGCTCACCGACAACCGGTGGTATTCCCTAGAGTCTGAGTGAAAACAAGTCTCCCCAGATTTCCAGTATTCTCCACCTCTTTTTGATAGCCACCGCAAATAACCTTGCAGTATCGCAACAGCCGTTTACCATTGAATTCTTGCTAGTAAGGACCATTCGTCTTCTCTGGGATTTGAGTGGCAATAAGCATCCCAATGTCTCAACACTCTCTGCACTTCCAGTGGAGGTCTGGTTTGCGCTGTTCTTCCTCGGTCTTCTCATACTCCTTGACCCTATGCAAATATTTTGTGTGGTGTCAGCCTAGGCTGGTACCATTTTTTAAATTAAAATTTTTTATTTATTTATTTTTCTTTTATTTATTTTATTTTATTTTTTTAAATTTTTTATTTTTATTTTTATTTAAACATTTTTTTTTAAGGGGAGCGGGGGAGCTTATGGTGTTTCTTGCTATTTCTGTTCTATTGGTTGAGTTTTGTGTCGTGTCAGCTGAGATCGGTGTAATTTATTAAGGGGAGCTCATAAAGTGATGTTTCTTGCATTTTCTGTTCCTTTGTTTGTGATGTAGTGTTCTTCGCGTGGTTTTGTTTTCTTCCTGTTGTAGATTCCATGTGACCCGTCGTAGCTTATGTGGGTTGGTTTCCGCAAGCGATATTTTTTCTTAAGATTGCAGCTGTTTGGATCATTGCCGTCCTTTGTA
>OY744529.1:61401579-61431579 GCA_963556195.1 Sepiola atlantica | reverse complement strand
GCGTTTCACGTGGCAACGAACTTGCCATTGTTTTTAATGTCATCTAACTGAATAATATGCGAACGATTTCTCCACATACCATAATTATATTAACATTACAACGGTTTATGCTTATTCAATTCTGTGTAGTATATTTTCATTCGTCATAATACATTCCTCACAAGCATAACCTCTTCTTTTTTGGGCAGGGGGCAGTATAGTATACGTTCGTTCTTCACGATACCATCCTACCACAATTACCTTCTCCTTTGTGTGTGTGTGTGTTGGAGGGAGTAGTGTACTTTCTATTCTGTGGTCATGATATCATGCTCCTAAGCATTAACTTCTACTTTTTTGTGAGAGCGGGATCATTCGTCATGATATCATCCTCTAAGAAATTACCTTCTCTCTGCGGTCACTGCATGTAGTTCGTCCATCATGGCATCATGGTATCAGAATAAAGAAGCCCTCTCCTTTTTAATTTACAAAAGCTTTATAAATTACAAAAAAATAGATTCATATTTTTTTTAAATCGCTATTAAGCTTTTTGTTTTTAAAGTTTTCTGTTTTTAATAATAAAAGCGAAAAACATAAAGTAACCATTTTAACTTTCTCAAGAATATACAATTCTTTTATTTTACTAATTGACTTTCTGCTTTTGTCGATTGTCAAGAATAACCAATAATAAGAAAGGATGCGCTAAAAACAAATAGTCAACAAACATCTGTTACTAAAGGCATAACAGTTACGTTTCTACCTACGTGCGTAATTATTTTTTGTGTTTTAAAGCATTTTAAAGCGTTTAATTTTTAATTTCAATTAAAAAGTTCGGTCGAATAAATTACGTTATACTGAAAACTGACATTCGTCTACGAAGTCTGAGGATTTTTAAAATGTATTTTTCTCCTTTCAATTATGTAGAAAAGTAAATTTTAAGGCGTTTGGGTCAGTTATTTGTAGACTCGAAAAACAAACTTTATGGACATCCGCTTACACCATCTTGAAATTGAACTGTAACGTGATCGGATTTCGATGAATTGTTAAAATGCAATCAAAACGCATTAAAAATACTTTAAAACACTAAAAAATAGGCAGGTAGGTAGAAAAGTAACTTTATTGTCTTTGGTAACAGTTATTTGTTGATTTTTTTTCACCCCTTTTTCTGTTGGTTATTCTTGAAAATCGCCGCGAATTTTCCATTTATTCCTTTCATTATGCGCAAAAGTAGTAGTTAATGCCTGTAACCATGATCTTATGACAACAGAATAGAGAGTACACTGCCCCCTACACACACAAAGGAGAAGATAATCCTGGGCGGATGGTATCGTGAGGAACGAACGTATAATATACTGTCCCATACTTATATTTAAATGAAAGCAAACCTCAACATTGGAATATATAAAATAATACCATGACAATAACTTTTTTGCTTTTCTTCAAATTACAAAAATGTGAAAAGAACATTTTTTCTTTGTTTGTTTATAGATAATGCTACAGTTAGCTTAATTGCTGCCCGGAGTGCGGGTAGATTTTGCTAGTATATATATATATATATATATATATATATATATATATATATATATATATATATATATATATATTACTATTTCATGTATCAACATAAAATTTTATAAGGAGATATAATTTTTTATGCATCAATTTTCAGTATTTACTGCAACAGCGCTCGATACGTAAGGAGAGCTACGTAGTAAGTTATGAAAATATATTTATGGTAATTAAACTACACAGAGGCTCTTGAATTCCATCCCCTGACAATTTTCCCAAGGGATGAAACGCGGGAGCCTCTGTGTAGTTTAATTGCCATAAATATATTTTCATAACTTACTATATATATATATATATATATATATATATATATATATATATATATATATATATATATATATATATATATATATTGTCCCGCACAGTCTTCGTCGGGATTATGGCGGCGAGCACGTGACAATGAAAAATGAAAAAAAAGGTAAATATGCCCGGAAGTGGCTCGTAGGTCCATAGGGTTCGATATTAATAACACATTATTTGGGCTTCGAATATATTATTTTGAATATTTGGTCAGGGTTTACTTGTACGGTAAAGTATTCTCATGTCATATTTTCCCGACAAACCCTTGTACAGAGAGTCCGAAAACACTCGAGGATGGTGTCTAGTAGGTAATTCAAAAGTGGCGGTTGCAGGCGGTCGCATGGGCTCGAACGCAGTTCGTAGATTAAGCCTAGAGAGGAACGCTCAGAACCACACGGCCGCGAGAAATCGATACAGACAGTAATTGAAATAAAGGTACACTTACTCGGGAGGCGGGGGAAGAGCCTTGTCGTCTACAGTGTTCAACGCTCGAGCGGAACTTGCTTATATATATATATATATATATATATATATATATATATATATATATATATTATTTGTTACAGAAAATCAGTACAACATAAGTACTATTGGTTTCAAGCTCAGATGGTGTTTACCTCTCGACTATCTTCAGCTTTATTGTCATTTGCCAAATAAATAAATATTACGCTCTTAATTTTGATTTCTCAATTAATTGAGCACTCTGCTGGTATTTTCCCTACGATCTTACAAAAGAAGTTATATATATATATATATATATATATATATATATATATATATATATATATAAGATTTAAATTATTTTCAAATCATATTAAAAAAAATAGACACAATAGTATCCAAGTCGTTTATAGTTTTTTTCAGACGATATTTATTTACAGTTATACATAATAACACACCCCTTGTCTGCATCAGCGTCTTTCATCAGAACGCGATTGGGAAACAGGCTCATTCGTACACAGGAAAAAACAATGATAATAATGTCCAGAAATTGCATTTTCAAACCAAAATAAAACAAAAACTTCAAGTGTAAATTTGATATGAAATACATCGATAAAATAATAAATCATATATACATAATAGTGCCCGTTTTGTTATGTAATATTGGAAATTGATAGGATGCTTACACGACCTGTATTTATATTTTACAAGTCAAAAGTATTGAGCAACGAAGTTCCCTTCATGTTACTAAGATTTTTTCAAGAGAGATAATTAAGATTTAGAAAATATTTTTATTTCTTTCTTATCTTATTTTCGCTCGTACTGACTGCTCAATATTGGCGTGTATTATCACAGTGAATCAATTTTAATGAAAATATACTGTTCATTTTTTATTTTGATTTATCTTCCTTCCACAGCGGTAAGATGTGACACAAGGTCGGGAAAGTGGGATTTGAAAAGCCAGCGCCCGAGAAGATGAGCATTCTTGCCTAGCAAAAATAGCATGGGCAGCCCCGTGGCCATTCCCCAGTCAGGGCGCCTCAGGCAGCAAGCGATAAACTTACTCCACCCCAAAGAGGGGAGGCAAGGCCTGGGAGGATGGACCTCCTAAAACTGCACAGTATAAACCCACCTACCAAAAGGCCAAGAAAGTTTTATTTATCTACCTCCAACAGGTAAAATGTGACACAAGGGCGGAAAATTGGATTTGATAAGTCAGCACCCTAGAGGAAGAGCACTTATGACCCTCAAAAGATGCCTGGGCGGTCACATCGGCATTCCCCGGTAGTGGCGCCTCAGGCGATTAGCAATAAACTAACCCCTTCTCAAAGGGTGAGAAGGCAAGACTGGGAGGGTGGACCTCACAGAACTGCACAGAACAAACCCATAGACCGGCGGAATCAAGGCCAGAGGGCCAAGACGATACCGGTCTATAGGGTGTAGTATCCATCGGAACAGATACTACACTTTGATCTTAGCCAAAAGGCCGAGAAAGTGGCTTTTTTTGAAAATATACTGTTGCTATTCTATATATAATATTAAATAAATACATACAATTTTCAATTAAGTTTTAATATGGTAATGTAATTGTTATACATTTTATACCAACCATCAAAAATTGATTTTAATATTTATTAAGATCAATTTTAATCAGTATTAAAATCAAGTTTATATTTTACGTCATTGTAAAAGGTACAGTTGATGTGCTTATAATTCATAAGGTATTATTACATATTCTCATAACAGGTTCTGTCTACACACGTATCCCCATTCACACGCATACATACACAAAAACGTAGTACCCCCGAACACACAGAGACACAGACACACAGACACACACACACACACACACACACACACACACACATATATATATATATATATATATATGATTATTTTTATTTACACAGACATGTACAAAATCTGCAACACTGGCATATCGATGTTATCGATCAACAGCTATTATAAACTGAGATATCATCAGGCAAAGTTAAAATCCGATATTAACCTTAGATCATATTTAGAAAGAATGAAATGGAGAAAAAAGAAAAGAAATTTAAAATTTAAATTTGGAAAATTACGTGGTTGGGACCGTTGATAATAAAAATCAAAAAATAATAATGTAAAAATCAAGATTTAATATAAAATATAAAATAAAATAAAGTAAAAAGAGAGAAAAATAATAAAAAAGATAGATAGATGAATAAAAAGATAGATAGATGGATAGATAGATGGATGGATAGATAGATAGATAGATAGATAGATAGATAGATAGATAGATAGATAGAGATAAAATAAAATAAAATAAAACGGTACGGGATAAAATAAGATAATTTAAGATAGAGACAGAAGTGGGTGATAGAGAGTGGGAAGGGGGAAGAGGGAAGGAAGACACATGCGATGGGACGTGTTAAAATCAGTACAGGGTTAAAAACTAATTCCCAAGGTACCTTTCGACAGACACATTGTCAAGGGAAACGTCGGTGAATATCGCTTAAAAACCGGGTAAAGAGTCACGTGGGGAGAAAAAAAAAGAAAAAAAAAAGGGAGATTGAATAACGCCATTAACCAGAAAAGGAATAAATGGACATAATAGGACAAAGTATTTTTTTTTCTTTTTCTTTTTAGAAGTCTCTAAATAAGTCTAATTTGTGAGACAACTTTTTTTAAGTCCCGCAACGAGGCAAGCGATTTTTTCCTGAAATTAAATACGCTCCACCCAGCACTACAGTTCACCATGGAAGAGGAGCAGAATGGCTCTTTACCATTTCTGGACGTTTTAGTGGAAAGGACGGGGAACAAATTCACTACAACTATATATAGGAAACCGACGTTTACGGGCCTGTATATTAGTTGGGATTCTTTTGTTCCCATGAGTAGAAAGATCAGTTTGGTCAAAACACTTGTTCACCGCGCGGCTGAACTTAGAAAGATAACTGATATTCTTACTAAAAATGGTTTCCCAGAGGGTCTAATTTCCAAATGTATTGATCGAAAACTTCCGAAATTTAATGCCAACATTTTCTTTGGTCCACCCAAATGTCCTGTTTATTTGAAACTTCCTTTTATTGGTTCTATCAGTAAGGGGTTTTCGGATAAAATTTAATTGGTTGTATCTCGTTTTTTTTTTATGCAGTACATCCCCGCGTGGTGTTTGGCACCAGAACTGCCTTCCCAGCCTTTCAGAAAGATTTTCTTCCAACACTACAGAAAAGTTTGATTATATATAAATTCAAATGTCAGTGTGAAGCTGACTATGTTGGTCATACTCTTCAGCGCTTCGAAGTCAGAGTGGCCCAGCATATCCCTGCATGTTTTCGCAGATCACGTGTCGTAAAGAGGAGTATATCGACGGACACATCCGTGTCTTTACAAAGAACATCCGGGCGTTTGCAGAGCACATCCGGGCGCTCACAAGTCCACGAGTCATCCACTGGACAGCACTTGTATGACAATAAAAAGTGCGGTGAGGCGTACTCCGATGGATGCTTTCGCATTGTACACAAGGCCCGTTTCAAACACCATCTCAAGGTGTTGGAGGCAGTTAGTGTTACAATGCGAAAACCATCTCTCTGTAGGCAAAAAGAGTTGTCTCACAAGTTGGATTTATTTAGAGACTTCTAAAAAGAAAAAGAAAAAAATACTTTGCCTATTATGTCCATTTATTCCTCTTCGGATTAATGGCGTTATTCAATCTCCCTTTTTTTCTTTCTCCCCACGTTACTCTTTACCCCGTTTTTAAGCGATATTCACCGATGTTTCTCTTGACAATGTGTCTGTCGAAAGGTACCTTGAGAATTAGTTTTTATTCTGTTAATTTTAGTCGATCTTTTTATTCTTTTTAAAAGTTTTTAATCGACGATTAAATATATTATTTAATATTTCCTCTCTTCTTTTTCTTGTGATAGTGCCTCGACTCGCTCGTTCATCATATTTAAAACAATTATAAAATTCTGTACCACAAAAAATTTGTTCAAATATATATATATATATATATATATATATATATATATATATATATATATATATATATAAAATAAAATATGAAACTAAAAGTATACTTTTAGTAGATATAACCTATGGTCAAATGGTTTAAGCTCAATATACGAGATAGAGTAATTATAAAGATAGATTAAAGAAGAGGGATAAACATGTACGAATGACAAATTTATCTCAACTTCGATTGTTCAATGCAAGGTGTACTCGGTAAAAAAACATGTTTATTATTCTTTCCTTAAGTCAAGGCTTTTCAAAGATTAAAATCTTATCATCAGAGGAATTACATAGATAGATAAGTTGGCAGGGGAAAAGCCAAAATTTAAAATTTAAAAAAATATTAAGTAATGGAGAGTGAGAATGTGTGTGTAAAACCATATGTGGTCTGCCCAGTTGGTAAATGTCCGTTGATAAGGCGTCCAGTGAAAGGAGATTTAAAGATGGAAAAGAAGGGTTTTCGTGAAGGCAGCGTTGAAAAAGTTCAAAAATGAAGTAAATCCAACAGAAAAATGTTTAGTTCAATCGTAGGTGGAACGCACTTATTCGGAAGTAATTTTGAAAATTTGGGCCATTTTAAAATACTTCCGTGGACCGAGAATGAGAGTAGTTTTTCAGAAGTTGAAATTGAACTGTGTATATTAAACGCAGGCAGTCGGGAATTTAAGTAGTGACTTCGATCAAGTCTAAGAAAAACGACAGCTTTTGGTTGGAGATGAGACCACCTTGCATTGAACAATTGAAGTTGAAATAAATTTGTCATTCGTACATGTTTATCCCTATTCTTTCATCTATCCTTACACACACACATACACACACACATATATATATATATATATATATATATATATATATATATATATATATATATATATGGATAAAATGCACGATATATCATATAAATGCAATGCCGTGAAAAACAAGATGTGTGAAAAATTACAAACGGAAAAACAAATTTAAATACACGAAATAATCATCAAGAAACGAGAGATTTAACTTTTTTTTTTTACTATTTCTCCTTATCCAGGTTAATTTCAAATCAATGAAGCATTTTGAATAATGCAATTTTCTTTATTTTTATCACTTACGAAGTGAAACAATTGCTAAATCAGTATAACAACAGCAACAAACGCTGCAATCACCAATAAAGACAATTACATAAAAAATACATTAAATATTTAGGTGATAAAAATCGTACATCGATCCTTGTCTTAGTTATCTGTTATATACGTATAAAATAATAAAAATATATATTAACGAAAAATAGGTCCTATTAAGTTAATGCGACTTTAATGCAATTTTCTGCATCTTCATCACTTACGAAGTGAAACAATTGTTAAAGCAGTATAACAAAAGCCACAAACGCTGCAATCACCAATAAAAACAATTACATAAAAATACATCATATATATATATATATATATATATATATATATATATATATATATATATATATATATATATATATACACTAGCGAGTAGTATTAACACAGCGTTCACCGGGGCTTCAGTGCAGTGTTCCTTTAAACTGCCTTTAAGTAGGATTAATCTATCGCTGATTTACCGAGTTATTGGCAACACTTCCTGTAAGGATGAAACGTATATGTATTTAGATAATAAAAAATATTTATAATTAATTATTTGCGCCCAAAATATAGGCTGGGCTCTCTAGGGAGTAGTATTAACACAACTGTCATTGTCGCTTCAGGGCAATGTTCCTTTATAAAGTTGAACTCTTTACGCCAACTCCTTTTAAGTAGGATTGATCTCTCGCTGATTTACCGAGTTATTGGCAACGGCTGTGTGGGTAAATACGTTAGAATTTGAGTTTGAACAATAACTCGCGATACAGGGTTCGCGACTGGTGTGAATAATTCTTCTCTACACTGACGATTCCCGTGAGGATGAAATGCATAGTATGTAGATAAAAAAACAATATATATATATATATATATATATATATATATATATATATATATATATATATATATATATATATATATATGTCGATCACTCTACGTCGCTTGATGTGGATACTCAACGACTTGGTATTTACAAAGTTAAATTCCTCCTAAATTCTAAGCTAATTTCTGGTGGCCAACTGGTAACTCTCCTGACTGCGAATCAGTGGCGATTTGTGATCGGAGTTAGCGCCCGTCAACCGTCGGGAATTAGCTTCCTGCACTGAAGATTGTGTAAGCATGAAACATCGATGTCTGTAAGTAATAAATAATTAATATATATATATATATATATATATATATATATATATATATATATATATATAGCATTTTATCATTTATGCAAACATTGTTAAAAATAACAGAGTTCGTCTGTTTAATTATATCTTTCTTATTTTAAATTTTTTTCTGATGATTAAAATAAAATAAAAAAATAAATGTTCCATAGGTTTCACAGGTTTCACGAACGTTTTCGATGTTTCGTCGAATCATCCTCAGGTGTCAAAAGCAAATGAACAAAAAAGCTGGAAAAAGAAGAGAATTTTAAAAAGACGGCGGAGAAACGCGCATAGAACGTTTTTCGCATTGTTCCAGGAAGTCGTTGACGATTTAAATTCAGCAACGCTGGATGGCATCACAGAACAAAATCGCATTACGTTAAGCATTTTAAAATGTTACCAATGGGTTCATATGTGATGTTGTTAATTTTAGGTTGTTGTGTTTTCATGTATATAGCTTCGAGTATTTTTAATTTTTTAAAATTGGTTTCGGAATGTATAATTTTAGTGTTATTAACTAGAATTTGTCTTAAATCAAAGGGAGGGCAGTTATGTTTTTGTAGATGTTGGTAAATTGAGCTAGAGTTTACAAGATGCATGGTGAGGCGGCGGGATAAGGTAGTGCTTGTAAAACCAATGTAGTTATTAGCTTTATTATTATTATTATGGGAGTTACATTCTCCCGACGAGCATTATACTTATAAATAACGTTGGCTCTTTCTAGTGTTTTTTTTTAGCTGGGGAGAATATGTTTTTTACTACATTAAAAAAATACAAAGTAGAAGACAAATATTTAAGTAAATATAAAAATAAAAATATAGAAAAATTCAATTTAAATAATAAGAAAATTATTAGTTTTCTTTTTTCTAATTATTATTGCTATTATTATTTTCTTTAATTACTATTTTTTCTTATTACTATTATTCTATTTATCAATTTTTTCTAATTATTTATATATATTTTTTCTAATTATAATTTTTATAAAATTATAAAAATTATAATTAGAAAAAATATATATAAATAATTAGAAAAAATTGATAAATAGAATAATAGTAATAAGAAAAAATAGTAATTAAAGAAAATAATAATAGCAATAATAATTAGAAAAAAGCAAACTAGTACATACATACACGTGGACAGTAGCTTCTAGATATTTATTCCAATTCATGTTAACTGAGAATGTTAGGCCGATCAATGCTGTGAACTCATTTGGGGGACGTTGTAATATTAATACGGCTGTCTTCTAAATACTGTCTTTAGTGTCGAATTGTATTTACCGATTACCTCACGAAGACAACGTGTGACAGAGGCTCGTTCTTAAGAGGGACGAGCTAGTATCATGCAGCACTTAAGGTCACTGACAAACATGACCACACATACATCACCACTCCCCCATTAACAACTGTATTATCCTTTCCTCCCAAATAGCGTGAAATTGAGCCGAACACTACGAACATTAACCTAACAAAAGTGTTCACACTTAATAAAAGTATCGATTGATTTAAAATTCTTCTAACGAGCAATTGTTGCTCAGGGAATAAACACGTTTTACCTATTACACGAGCAGACATATGCGTCATCCGGACGCAAATATCCAATAATTTGTGAATACATATAAACAGATTAATTATTTAATTGTTCATTTAAATAACTTTTTCATAAAATTAATACCAAAAGAAGAAATTAGAAACACGTAACACCGAGCAGTTATTCATTAAAATGTGATATTCAATATCATTATGTAAATTAGACATCTTATTAATTCTAGTAAGCACCATTCTTTTCTAATAACTAGAGGAATACCCGTCCCAGGGAGGGTAAAACTTATTTCTCAAACACAAAACAGGTTTGCACCACTTTTATGTCACGTTAAGAGGATTAAAATCAAGATATGATAATACTAAACCTTATATATATATATATATATATATATATATATATATATATATATAATCTTGATTTAAATTTTAATCATAATTTTGATTCTAGAACATGTCTAAAATTTAAGGCTTAAACTAATTAACCGATCATTGTTAATTTTTTGAGTGGGTAATGTGAGCTATCCTGTGACAATATGTTCCAAAAGGGTTCACTGAAATCAATACACACGTATGAAAAAATATTTTACTATTGAAGCACGTACAAAAGAAGAGCAGATATATTACCCTCTGTTAGTGACATTTTTACGGAAATTTTCCGTAATGATAGATAGAACAATCAGACCTGCTATAGGACAACACTTCGAAGAGCATTGATGATCAAGATCTTTCTGATTCTCTCTCTTCTGATCTGGAGCATGTCGTGCAATGGGGAGAAATGTGGTCGATTACTTTTAATACCTCTAAAACTAAGCTTCTCTCCTTTCACTACCAACGCTCGGATCCTCACTTTTCCCCAATTAAAATGAATTACTCTCTCCCTGTTTTGATAAGCTTCTGTGACTGGGCTTCACCCCAGACCTGAAATGGAAGACTTACATCAAATTCGTTTCTAAGGTAACTGAAAAATGGTGGGATCATATTACTGCTCCAGAAGGTATATCACTCCTGACGCAATCCTCTACCTGTATAAGAGTCAAATACGCCCTAAGATGGAGTACCGCTGCCACACATGGGGAGGTGTCGCCTGGAGCACCATTTTCTGCCTTGACAAAGTACAAAACCGAATTTGAAATATAGTGGGGGATATCCTCTTCTCTTTCCTACAACCTCATTCTCACAGAAGAGGAGTTGCTAGTCTTTCTCTACTCTATCGTTATTTTTATTTTTATGGTAGGTGCTCGACTTAGATCGAATCTATGGTTCCTCTTGTAAAACAAACACAGCAGGAACTCGTCTAGCCACGACAACTGTAAATAATTTCCCTTTCTAGATCTGTGTACCTAAAACTAAACGGAGCGTGCATGAGCAAATTTTCTTTCCAAGAACCATTCGTCTGTGGAATATAATACCATGGGGCTGCTTCCCAGCTGAGTACAACATTGTCGTTTCCAAGTCCAATGTTACCAAGATCTTGTTGAGCCGTCCTCTTAAATAATCGAATTCTACCCAGTTTCAACCATCATTACCAATCCTCACGGTGTTGTCCTATCGCCCACCTGACACTCATTAACTCTTATCCTCTAATGGCCCGTGGGCCTTGATAAGCGGCGACTCGTTAGTACATAACAACAAAAAACATACAGTTTACACTCGATCCAATAACGACACAATATTAGAAGCGGGTGTGTAAAACTAAGGTTAGAATCGGACATTTTCCACACTAAGTTTAAAGTTAACTTAAGAGATACGTGTACAAGAAGTTGGATTACGGATGGAAGTCCGAAATAATATGTATGTAGAAAAGGAGGAAAGATAAGTACATTGTGTTCAGCCGAAAATTTTCGAAGCTCCGTTTTCGTTTACTCCCTCCCCTCGACGCAAAGGAGGGGGGCGTTTGGAAGCTTATGTGTAACTCCACAATGCTGGGAGAGAATGTCGTCTTTGTTAGTCTTCGAAAGACCTGTGATTAGACTTTTTTGAAGAATATTTTACAAAAAAGTTTCTTTTAAATATTTTCTTTTTTTGGGGATAGATAATTTTCGAATGGACCTCAATTCTCCCCCGTCATAGAAGTAAATGACTGAGAAATAATAGATGTCTATTCATAAATGATTTATCTCGAAAAAGGGAAAAAAGAAATACTGTCAAAAATAAACGATAAGGCAGCTTCTTGCATTTATGTATATCTAATTGTTTTGTTTTTAATCTCTCAAAACCGTATAAAATATATTTACACACACACACACACACACACACACACATATATATATATATATATTTATGTATATAATATAATTATTTATAAATAATGTTTTTCAAATCAAGGACAATTCCTGCCGGTCACACGAACCCCAATACGAAAGTCATATTTAACTCAGTAGTCGGAAAGCGTACCGATGTGTCTACCACGCATTGTCTGGAAATGGGAGAGTAAATCAACGTCTTGATGGCAAATTAGGCGGCCATAAGCAAGCCGGTGAGAGCACTTAATAGGCGAGGCCTAGAGTGTTACATTACACTGTAAATGATGGCCTGTTGTCAACTTACTTAAAGTGCTCCATCTAGCGAGAGCTTTGAATATATATATATATATATATATATATATATATATATATATATATATATATATATATATATATATATATATTAGTGTTGGGGCGATTAATTGGAATAGGGAATCGGAAAAATCGGAACATTTTGGGGTATCGGAATCGGAAATATTTTAACCTATTTTCCGATGCCAAAACGATTCTTTTAACTGTTTTTTTTTGCTTGTTAAAAACTTAATCTCCTATTGCTGGTACTAATGATAAAATGACTAATATTTATTTATTTATTTTAACTAACAGATCATCCCCCCACACAAGTGTATTTTTTACGATTGCGAAAACATATGCACATATTATATGTCTTATTTACGGTAGTACGAAACTAAAAAAATAAAAAAATCAATAACTCTATAACTAAATATTTAGACGTTTTAAAAAGAATCGGAATCGGTAATTTCATCGGAATCGGGAAAAATATTGGAATCGTCCCATCACTAATATATATGAATATAATATATATAAATAAATAAATATATATATATATATATATATATATATATATATATATATATATATATATATATATATATATATATATATATATATATATAGGGCTTTACGGAGCCCTCCAAAAAGGAACGCGCTCCAGGAGCACGCTCCTTTTTGCTGGAACGAAGGAGAGGAGGGCTCATTTTATATTCAGCGGGAGTGGAGCGGGAGCAACTCTACTTGGAACTAAAGAGCCGTGGTTTTATTGCTCCGCGCTCCAAAATTATTTGATTTTTTTTGTTTAAACATTAGTTTTTTATTCAGCAATAAAAAGGAAAAGAAAAGAAAGTCTCAGAGTTTACTCTGAGTTATTTAAAAAAATTATATCCCTGGTAAATGTATATGAAAGAGAGAGAGAGAGAGAGAGATTGAGGGGGAGAGGAAGAGTGTGAGGAAGAGAGACAGAGGGAGAAAGAACGAGAGAGTTAAGCTTGAAAACATTTTTACATCGAAATGTTACATTTTTGATGGGACAATGTCTTTAAATGCGCCAGTGAGTTTATAGATGTCTTTGAAGTTATTTTCTTATAGGTTTGAACTCTTTGTATTTATGACAATGATGTTTATTGCTGATTGAATAAATAAGCCAATTTTTCTTTTAATTCGTGTTTTTAAATAAAGAATTTTAGGTTCAATTATACTATAGAGGCCGTTGGATTTTCTCGCCCTTTCGCTCGGTATTCACCCAAATGTTCGATAAAATCGATTTATGGGTGAAATGGTACATTTTGTCCTGAGAAAAAATTCTAATTTATTTTTTTAGCATATATCAAATTGAACTTTTATGTCACATTTTTACCTGTCGTCTTTTCGGCGACATTTTGTTATTCTTAAATTCACGACTAGTATGTTTTCACCTGTACATGTTTGCTTTTAAATTCGTTAAATTCCGTTAGAACTTGCTTTTGTATATAGAATGTTCAAAGTTTTTTTTTGTGTGTAATAAAAGTTAAAGCAGAAAAATATCTTTAGTCCAAATAAAAAATTATTTTGTCCAAGGAAAAAAAACAAGATAAACCAACATGGCCGCCAGCGATTAAAACCTGGAATTAAAGTTAGATTCTCAACACTTTAAAAAGTAAATGAGAATTCTATTTCAGGACGAAAAATATAATTAAGACCAACAATTAGTTTCATCCAAAATTTGAGCGAATACCAAGCGAAATGAGCGAACGAAAACAGCGGTCCCTATTTTACAATTACACCGATGTTTAAATTAAATTAAATTAAAGAAAATATCTTTAATTTTAATTTAAAAGAGCAAATAATTAGACTTTCTGACTAATTTGTTGTCTTTTTAGAACCGAAAGTAGATTAGATATCTTTCTTTATCTTAAAATATCTATTATCAGATATTAAGATTGTAAACAGTTTTTTTTTGTTATAGATTTCAAATATAGACGTTTTCACCTTTTTTATTAAAATTTTAAATTTTAATAAATGTTTTTGCCCGACCTAGGAAAATTTGCTCCAGTTAATTTTTCGGGGGAGGAAAATTTGACCCGATATTTTTTCAACTCCTAAGGTCTAGGCCAGATATTTTGTATGAAATTTTAAGACATTAAATGGATCTCTGAATTGATTATTGACAATTTATTGATATTTTTTGGCCAACTTACGAAACAATTTTTTTTTATTCAATCTTTAAAAAATAAACTTCATTGTTTTTTTCTCGCCCCAAATTGTACTATTGAAAAGAAAATTGATAAATCAATTTGTTTGAAAGTACTTGCGTGTTTCTCTGCTGTAAATAATAATATACATTATACAATATAATTACGTTCGTAAAACAAACAAATATTAAACAACCACACGACGATTAATGTTGATCTGGCTGTCTCTCCTCTCCCAGAGAAAGGTTTTCTTTAAAAAGAAAATAATCACTAATAATGTTTAAAAGTAAAACTTTATTTACTTAAAACAAATCTAAATTCCCTTCCAAAATAAATAGAAAAAATATCGGGTCAAATCTTTCTTTCCTGAAAAAATAGGTTGTTAATGTAATGAAAATTAAAATTATTTTAAAATACTTCAGGGATTTTTGTATTTCAATTTATACCCCAGGAAACAAAAATTTACGTATAATCCTATACTTCGTCCGACATGTTCTATAACTCTCAAAATATTAGCGAGATTTTGTTAAATATTATCTTACGGTCTTACACTTAAAGTGACATCCCCACCCATATTGACGAGATCCTTTGAGGTCCACTCCTATCCTTCAACCACTCATTTGCAGAATAGAACGTTTATGAAAGAAGGAATATTTTCATTATGGAGCGCTGGAAAAGAGCCGCTCCTTTTTTATAGGAGTTGGAGCAGAAGCGGCTCCTTTTTTTAAAATGGGGAGCGTGAGAGGAATCAGCTTCAATTTTGGGCGTTGGAGCAGGAGCGGAAGCAGCTCCAAAAGTAGTGGAGCGCGTAAAGCCCTATATATATATATATATATATATATATATATATTGTAGTCAAACGTTCAGAGTTTAAGCTCAATTGATGATTATTTATAATTCCAGAACACTCCAGAGCATTTCAGATAATAGAAAAACAGATTCCTTACACTATATCTTTATTTTCTAGTCATGAGACCTTTTAAAGGTCGTTTCAGAATTTATTTAGACAATCAAGGTGTTCCAGAAATCTTGAATTTTCTAGAACAATAATTTCGCAAAAAACGACCAGAAGAGCATCTCAAAAGGTCCGAAGATACTTCCTTTAGTAAACATTCCTTTAGATCGATTTTTTTACAGTTCTGTAATTATTCCCAAATCAACGCCATCTTTGATTTGAGCAGAGCAATCAAAATACGCTAATCTGAAACTCAAAAGACACATAAGCTTATACAGGAAACTTATTTTTACAAACCTTCCTTCAACAATACATGATTGCACTGTTAACAAAACAAAACAGACCGATTTCTAAAAAAACTGTTATTACAAAACACTTCTGTATGTTTCCAGAAATATCGTATAATTCTTCTGTTTATTATACTGTCTGGATCTTTTTCTTCACTCAAATTGTATTTGCATTGTGACAGAAATTGGAATTCTATCAGATGCTACGATTCTTTCATTATATCCAAGCTATATGTACAATGCACTCTCAAAGGAAATGACCTACTCTTTTGCAGGCCAGTGAACTCTCATATGCCGTGGCCACATCTAATTTATGTCGAATGCAAAAATTGTTTTTCCATCATGGTGCAAATGGCTAATCTTTATGCCAATGATAGCGCAAACTTAAAGCATGTAAACAAACAAAAAAGAAGACAACACGCGGTTATTTGAGAATTGCCACAGCCTCTGTACACCTTTTGATAGACCCAATTATTATTTACCTCTTCAGGAGATTAGGCACAAGGTTAGGTGTGGTCGAAAACTAGGATTAGCGCACTCCAGCCCACAAAAATGCCCGAGCAGCTCCGTCGGCATTCCCTGGTAGGAGTGCCTCAATTGATTAGCGATAAACTAACTCCTTCTCAAAAAGAAGGTAAAGCCTGGGAAGGTGGACCTGCTGAGATTGAACAGGACCATAACTTAACCCGACAGCAACATTGTTGCTGTCGTACTGATTGTTGAAGACGTATCCCCGACTGGTACGAATTGTTTCCCAGTGCATCAAAATGTAGCACAAAGACGGGAGGTGGAGCAAACAAGTTCGCTCGAGGTGGAACTGGTGGGACACAAAAATAGACGAGAACTGATCTGTCGGCATTCCCTGATAGGGGCGTCTCAGGTGACAGGAAATAAACCAACTCCCCTACCGAAGGAGGAGATAATTCCTGGAAGAGTGTACATCCTATTATGAATCCGGGTCGTACCTCATTCCGATAAAGAAAGGTCTGATGGAGAAAGCCAGTTCCTAGGTTGCCAGAATGATGGCAAGGCGAACACCGGCTTGTATAAACACGTGGTGTGAGGCCGGAAGTGAAATTTCGATGAACACTGGGGATCTCTGTAGAGATTTTATATTTTATCTTAGATTGAATCTAAATACTTCTCCAGTTCACCTGTAAGCAGTAAACGGAGAGACTGCTCGATGCTTGCGAGATAGTCCGGTTGTTCTTGCCATACACGTGTATCGTAATAGTGGTGGGCCGCGTCAATCCTCTTCTGAGAACGGGTTTCCTTCGAAATGACGGCCTAATTATAAACTGCAATAATAGGACACTGAGTTTGACTTTCAGTCGAGTGTATAAATATTGGACTTGCGTATGTGTAAATCCAATATTAAAACGGACATTTCCACAAATATTTTCATCTTTGGCCGGTAAACTGACTGTGGTCAGACGCCTTTTTAAAAATGTCTTTGTTCACCCCTTTGGAGAGCGGGCGAGGGGAAGCTGACGTAATGTGTAGAGATTAGAACACCAAAAGAACATGACGTCATCGAGAAAATATGTTGGTGTTTTACTTTTAATTTCCTATCGTCTGGGGTATTCTACTTCACGAAGGAGTTCAACGAGACTATACAAGTATTTTTGTTCCAATCCGGAGGGCCCCTTTTTGAAGAGCTGGATTTACCGCACATTAAAAAAACGACCTTGTGTTTAAGTTTGGCCCCGTTGGGAGGCGAGTAAATAGGGACGAAACTTTATGCGAGGAGCTTATGTCAGTAGCTCGATCCAACATGTGTAAAGACACGCACAGGATTATCGGAAAGAGTTTAGGAATTATTACGGATATACTCTGGATTATGATACAAACCTAATCGACGCAACCGCAAATAATCACGGGTAGAACCACACACTTAACTAATACCAATGAGAAGGTTCCTGTTTTAGCAAAATCGAGAGGACTCAGTAAAAGATCAAACTCTGAAACATGTAACTAAATTTTGTTCGTTCCATTCATAATTTTCAATCCTTTCATAATATTCTTCATCATTTAACTGAAAATCTATCCGTTTCATTAACTCTTATCCTCGAGTGGCTTTAGCATTTATACCTGGATATTCATTAGGAAATAAATGAATAAATAAATAAACAAGCATTTGCGTCATTACTCTAATCTGGTATCACAAGACAATCTAAGTATCCTTGGATGTCACTTGCACATCTGGTAACCACATTGTTACTATATCGGACATGCAAAATATCAATGCAATTACTACCTATGCTTGATATTCAGTAACCAGTATTGAAAGCCTATCGTCGAACCTAAAATGAAGGAATAAAAAATAAAAAAATAAAAAAATAAAAAAGATGGTCTCTGTTGATGAAAACAACGTGATCGCCACTGGAACTTTTTTTACGTGGTAAACTTTTCTCCAATGACACCGTATTCAATGCAACAACGTGTTTTCAACTAAATCTTTATCATGTAGTAGAGTTTGTTTTGTACAACACCGTTTTCAATTCTGATTTCGGAAACAACGCATTCGCCACTCGAACTTCGTTACGTGGTATACCTTTCCCCGAAAACACCGTTTATAATACTGGTATCGATCGCTCAATGATTTTTACCCCTCGAATGCTAAATCCTGTCGATTTTCATTACGCCCGTCTTTTATGGATGGCAACACACGCCGATCACGCGTGGTCGACTCGTATATATACGCTCGGCCCAGCGTGTACTTATTCTTTCTCACATCTAGGTTCTACACACTAAGCAAGACGGGCTTTTTCATGGCGGCGATAGGAAACTAAAGACTATTTTCACCACTTGATCTAGGTTTGGGCCTATCACGTCCACCAGACTAGATAGCTTACACATTTACTCAAAGATAAACCTTTTGTCAGCATACCATCAAATACCTAGGGACAAAGAAGAAAAAACAGTAGTTATAACTCCATTTTGTCAAGATGAATACGTCTACATGCTTTTCAAACTTCGTAACTCTAACACGCATGGGTAGGATTAGTGTAAAGACTCAAGGAGAAAGAGATCATTTCTTCCTACCATTAGTCTGAGTTTTCTTTGCGTGGATTATATTCTCATTTTTTAAAATCAAATGAAGAGCGCATAAAAGATCGAAACAAATTACTGAGAATTCTGCAATGAGATTATCTGAACATTTCCCAAGATAAATGTAAATAATGAAAGAGAAGGAATCGATTTTTTTAGAATTTTAAATATCAGCTAAGACTTGAAACATACAGCAGAGAATACTCAAAGTATAAATGATTTTGCAGAGCCAGGAGGCACTAAATCCGTGAGACGTTTCCTTGCTATTGTTCATTTCAACAGAAGCCTGATACCCAATGCAGCTAATGGCATTATGCAACTCACGGAAGTGATTAAACATAATGCGAATAAAACGAAATTACAATTTTTACTATAGAAAAAGACAGCCTTCTCTAAATTTAAAAAAGAAATCACTTACTTGAACTACCCTATCTTTTCCATACTATGCAGCAGCCCATTGTCATTCTCCTTCCGCCGGCAAACGCGGCCGACAGCTGTCACCTCTCTGAACACTGACGGGTTTTACCTATCGGATTGTTAACACTCCGTCACCAATGACGTCACTTCAACACGGGACGGGGATAGCCGGAATGACTGACAACCCTTTTATCTCAGTTATGTATTCATAGTTATTGCCCCTTTTAATTGGTGTCGATTTCACGCGACGAAAAGATTTCTAACTATATCTCTTTTCATGTCTGACCTAAGGTCGCGCAAAAAGCGTGCCTCTGCATTCCTTGTACCACACTACACCAAATTAGTAATGATGAACCAGTACTAATAATTTCAAACACAATTAGAGGGATGTTATGTTACGTTGTTTACGAAACATAAAACTCTAACACTTGCGTATCGTAAAACCTGAACAGATAACTACTGAATGGCAAAGGTGTCTGTGATTACAGAATGTGTGGTTTTCCAAAATATTTTTTTGCTTCAATAAAAAGAAAGTAAGTCTATATAGACGAATACAGAGTTACATCCGTTTTTTAAGATGGCGACCATTTGAAAATAATTCCGACACGAAAAAAATATTTTCTGGAATGAATGATATCGAATTGCATTTTATTCTTTTTAACAACATGCTGAACGGATCACAAAAAAAAACCAACAACAACAACAAGAAAAACTGCTGAACCAGAATCAAATATTGATTTTGTAGGATTCTTCCATACGATAACAAAGAAACGATAACAAGCCTGAGTTTACTCTATATATTACAGGGTTATGTCCATTTTTTAAAAGATGGTGGCCATTTAAAAATTATTCCGGCCGGGACAGTATATTTTCTTGAAAGAATTAAAATCGAATTACATTCTTCTGATCAACATACTGTAACGCTCCACAAGAAAAACTGACGAACCAAAATAACATTTTTATTTCGTAGAGAAAAAAAACTATCGATGACAAAGAAACGATAAAAAGACTGATTTTACTTTATATATTAGATACATAAAGTTGAGTTCCTGTCTGTTTGTTTGCTTGTTCACGAACACCTGTGATTTTGGAGATAGCTTCCATAACAATGCATATTCTGAAATTAACTAACCCAGACAACATGAATAAGTATATTTCATTTTAATTAACCGGGGTATAATAAAATCATGCGGTCTGAGTTCGCGTCGGACATCCATAAACATAGACTGTTTACTTTATTTAATTTTATTTATAACTTGAAAGTTATAGAAATTAAAAATAGAAATGGCAATATGGGGTTCGGGGTTGAAGCTGGAGTACATTCATTCCTGGGAAACGCCGGTTGTGTCTCGAGGGGGTTAAATACTACGAATTTACCGCAATTTAGTTCAATAAATGTCATCGCACTGACATCCCTCTCACTCAATCAATGATGAGTACATCTTTGGGTTTCACATTAAAAAAATGAATATTATAAATTAAAAAAAATAAGAATTAGGAAAAAGTAATAATATATTCCGAGTTAAAAATGATGGAAAAAGATTATGCTTCGCCAGTGTTCGCACTCGCTATTTATTTAGATATATTACTAAAATATTCATATAAAATTATAAAATTACGCAAGTAATAAAATTTTTAATATATAAATTATTATCATCATTTCTGATGACCTAAAACACCCGCCGTTACCCTTTTATTATAAAGTGGAGGATTTCTGTCAAAATTGATGTCAGTCTCAGGTGGTTGTCTGACTTGCTACTGTTTTAACGCTTCTCTTTACCTCTTGAAATATTTTCGTTCGGGGGCTAGAAAAAGGCACAGCTAACTTTATATTCATATAAAACTATAGAACTATGTAAAGAATAAAGTTTTTCAAACATAAATTATTATTATTTTTATTTTATTATTTATAATTGAAATCGCTCCAGACAAGGCATGGCACCACTTGATGTATTAAGCTAAATATACTACGGTAAAGTAAAAAACTAACCAACGATAAGTGTTAGATAGATAGATTTCGACCGAGAAAACAGCAATTCTTCCTCCTTTGTCAGAAACATCGCTCATGAAATGTGAGGACTAAAGGACAAAATAAGGGAAGCGAGAGTTACAAGGCTGCCGAAAGTAAACCCAAGGTCTACTATTATTATCATTCCTGACGACTTAAAGAAGAAAAACACCTACCGCTGACTTTTTATTATGGAGTGGAGAATTTCTTTCAAAATTCATGTCAGACGGCAGGATACATCTGAGGTGGTTGCCTGACTTACTATTTGCTTTCTCGCTTCACCCACCACTTGAAATAGTTTCTATCCGGGTTCTAGAAAAAAACACGTTTTTTTGTTAACTTTTGCCTGATGGTATGGAAGTACAACCCCCCCCCCCACACACATATATATATACATATATATTCTATATATATATATAAACTATATATATATATATATATATATATATATATACAGATAAATAAACATTGGTCTTTATTATAGAGTTGAGGATGATCTGGGGTGGGAGGACATAGTGTTTCTCATTCAGTTCCGGATAACGCCGGGTATTCCTACTATTTATGGATACAACGCGACGAAGCATCAGATTGTCTATCACGGCCGACCCGATCAGTACACAAGTTTGCAAACGGCCGGCTTTAATAGAGCAGCCGAGAAATAACGATGGAATAAAGGATGCTATCGACCGACTCAAGGTGTGTTCAGTGGGTGATAAAACAATACTACGTTATATCTCCACTGTCCTAACCCCCTGCTTGTACTTCAGGCATCGCGGAGAGTGATCTTCGAAACATTTCACGAGTTATCACATACTGAACCTTAAGCTACTCTAAAACTAATAAAACCCCGATATTTTGGGCCGGATATGAACAAAGGGTTGCTTCACATGTCAACAGAATAGAATCACAAGACAAAAATGAGCGTATCGATTTTGGCGATTCTGACATGTCATGTACATCGGAGTTTGTACATATCGACACCGGCTAATTTTCTAGTTATGAGGCGTAGAAACAAGTTGGCCTCTATTCCGAAACTCCTCTGGATCTTTTTTAAAAAAATAAATGAAAGTGGACCTTGGGTTTACTTTTGACAGCTTCGTACCTCAATTTTCTTCGTTAGTCTTTACATTCTATGAACGATGTTTCTGACAAAGAGGAAATAATTGCTGTTTTCTGGGTCGGCTATTGTTTTGAGTGGGTGCTATGTGTAGAATTTCAATCCTACCATAGTTTTCTTCTTCATTCAGCTGTTAATGTATCCTCCATCCTCGAGTGTTTTTTAACCTTTATAAGGGGTGATTCCTTAGTTAAAAATTACATTAGATATATTGTAGTTAGGTGGCCTGAACTAAACTCTCTCTCTCTCTTAATAACACGAATCCAAGAAAAACACAGGCATATCTGTTAGCGCAATCGAGCTTTAAATAGAATAGCGACAGATCCGTTCGCTATATATATATATATATATATATATATATATATATATATATATATATATATATATATATATATTCCAATTACTATCGATTAAGCGTCCAATTTTCAGTTTATAATTATTTTCTAATAATCTACCTAATGAAAATTTTCTGGTTATTTATCTACTTTTATTTTTAAATACAAATTTCAGCCGACCGGCCTCCCGTAACTATGGTCATGTATTCTTTGGCTTGTCGCCAAAGACATTTCTAATCATATAAAGTTTGGTATATTTGTATGTATAGGAACCACTCCAAAACTAATTAACCGATCATTATGGCTATATATAGTTTCATTTTGTTTTAGGCAAAGAGGGCGGAGAGGGTAAAGAGTTAAAATACCTCAGATACCTTTGATTTTTGTGAAACTTTAACAATAGGTATTAGATATCAATTAATAAATATTCCCCGAATTTCAGTTTCTTTGGTGTATTTTAAAGAAGGTTAGAGTGCATAATATTAGCACGACAACATTTTGAAATTAAAATATTTCAGATTTACATTAAATGTGATTCATAGTCATTAGACAAAAATTAAGCAAAAATCCCTGAATTTCAATTTCTTCTTAAGACTCTTTAAGCTTAAGCCTTAAATTTGAGACATTTTCTAGAATAAAAAATCATGTAATGGATTTTGATCAAAATTGAAATAAGTGTTCTAAACATCAGGTTGAGTATCATTATATCTTAATTTTAATCTTCGCAAGGAGACATCAAAGAATTAATTATACTCGACCTGGTACTGGTATTCATCTAGTTCAATATATTACAACACCAGCTGTGACCAGCACTTCCGAGTTAAACCACACAGTTATACTTAAAGAAATGGCAACAAATATGGACAATATCTCAATTTTAACTCCCACCATCCATATGTGCCACCCACTAAAAGTAAGACTAGCAGAACGGAAAGCCGTAATATGTGGACATATTGAAAAGTCGTGCATGGCTGACAACAGGGGAAAGGGAAACCTTTAACATCTTCCGAACCGGAATGTTTTTTTCAAACAAAGTGAAGTCAAAGACATTTTGGTAGTGTAAAAAACATTATGGATGTGTCAGATGCGATTTGGGTCTAAATTCTAACATTCAACAAGTTAACTTTATATGTTAATTTACGATCGACAAAACTTGAAATAATATGCAAATCACAACTATATCCGACAAAGAATTAATAAAATCAACTTGCTCTGCATAGCATAACCAAGGATTGGTATGCCATAAAATAAAGTAATCAAACTTGTTGCAATAAACAAACCTACGCCAAAGAATAAATGCTTTTTATTAAAAAATATTCTTTTCGGTTATTCGTCTTGAATTTACAATCCTCTATTTTTATTATTCTATAAATCTGTTTAAGACTTAATGTGCGCATGTCCAAAAACTGTTCAGAGTTGGGTGAATTAAAAGAAAAATGTCTGATTGAAAAATCACAATGGCGCTCATGTCATTGTGACTATGGAAGAAAGGTTTTGGCGTGACTAGAACGACACATTTTACCAAGCATTTGGCAAAGAAGCATAAACAAGATATTTACGACAAAATAGAAATTAATACACAACGTTCGGAAAATAGCTGTTTTTATTTTCAAATTAAGCAAAAGGAAACGGATAAAAAGATGATATAAACATTGACCCCTTCTATTTCATCGTTTTATAGATGTTGTAAACATGACGTTTCGGCTGTGTACACGCTTGACTTCTTCAGACGGTTATTTTCTAATGTAAATGTACTTGATAAAATATTAGTGAATCAGCTAATGGAATGTAGTTTAGATCTTATGGAATAATATATACAAAAATAAGGCAACTCTTTGTTCGTTTTGATCCACTTAGTAATGAAAAACGCCAAAATTTATTTTCAACAAAGTGACGTAAATTCATTGAAATGAACACGTAGAGATGGGTGATAAATACAAGGACTCTGATTGGTTGAAAGTTAGAGTGTGCAAAATATAACGATACAAGCATTCGTACAACGTAAATGCATGCCATTAGCCTGATGATTTCCGTTTTTGGGTAACTTACTTGCCATAAGTATATTTTTATACTAGTTTCCCATCTCCCTCTTCCTTTCTCTCTTTTTCTCTCTCCCTCTCTCTCTCTCTCTCTCTCTCTCTCTCTCTCTATATATATATATATATATATATTATAGAAAATAACAAAGACAAGTCAATTACAGATCGCTGCAATTCATCGTTTTGTTTCCTGTTTGATTGGACTGTTTTTCATAGAAGTATAATATATATATATATATATATATATATATATATATATATATATATATATATATATATATATATATATATATATTACAGAACTCGGGTCCTGGCGTTGCATAGGTAAATATGACCTCTGCTTGAATACAGGTTGTTTATTTTTTACACATGGACATCTTACACGATGTAAATGAACTTATTAAAAAGTGTTAAGCCGCTGTTTCAATGAAAGTAAGTGGTGACGGGACAAAAAAATCCACGTGAACAAAATTATATTCATACAGAGGTTACGTTTTACCACACGGACTTAAGATTAGGTTGTATTTTTGTCACATGTAATTCTAGCAGGAGGTAAATACACATATTAAACATTCAAGGGCATAATAATGAGCAGTCGAATGTAGAAGATTACAAAAAATAGACATTGTTTGTACCCCCCCCCCCTTCGCACTAAAATGAACCTGTAAATATGTTTGGTACTGGTGCAACTTTTTAACCCGACAAAACCGATTTTTTATTCGCCATATTCCGGCCGTCTACGTAAAAACCCGGAAGATACCAAAACACTTGTTCTTTACAATATTTAGTTTATTGAAAAAAGAAGCACAAAATCGCGAAAGAAAATAAATAAAAAAATAGTTTCTAGTGAAAATAAATATTTTGTTGAATTTAGTCGTTTAAAATACTTCCACATTTGACAGCTCATTATTTTTTATTTGGCTCTTTCTGTATTTCTGCGGGAGCAGAAGTCGGTTTTGTGTGGTGCAAAAACTGTACCAGTGCAACATATTGTAATTAATTTTTAAAATAAAATATTTGTATAACTAAGTCGAAGACTTCGAATTAAAAATTTAATATACGAAGACATTGTTATTTTCTAGTTTAGAGATAATGTAAACATAATCTCTTCTGTTTGCGGGCCAGGAAGGTGAAATCCTTATCGTTTGAGTCAATTAGCAACGAAGGAATTTGTAAGTTATAAAATAATTTAGTTCACTACTGCTAACTGTTCGGAATATCTGACGTACAGTCCAATATTCCTTTAATCTGATATTCCTGTTTTACGCGCTAAGGTAGAGAGTGTACCAACGATGTTTGTTTAAACGATGAAATAATCTTGTTATATTTAAAAACAAGTAAATATCAGAGTATCAAGAGAAAGAAAGAATTATGTTCAAATAGGAAATAAGGTGAAAAGTTTACGTACGCAGAAATCTGTAGTCTTATTAAAAAGTTGATGGTTTTTAGAGCTGATAATCATGACTATTTTGAAGCGTTCGTTATGTATTCTGGATTACCCGATTTTTGTAAAGTAATTTCCATTGTAGGAAGTCTGGACCCGTGTGTATGTTAGTGACGTGGGAGGAGATAATTTTAAGAGAGTGAAATTGTTCGCTACTTTCTTTTTGGAAAACGTATTTGGGTGAAGCAGATATCTCGGAATTAATGTAATAATATTTGCATGTCGAAGTAATGGTCGAATATTTTAGGTAAATACGTATTACGAAGTGCTGAAGTAGTGAGTAGAAAAGATTTGCATAGAAAATGTTCGGATATTTTCCTATAGTGACTGATGTTGCACGAGGAAAATCGAGTTTACTTTATTATGTAGAGATATATGTTTATATATATTGTTAAACATATAGTTTTATTTCTTTTTCCTTTTCCCATTACGGATTTGAAATTTTCAACAACTTCTGTCGCCTTTTTCAAACAAATATTAAATTATGAAAATCGGTAGAGAAATGCCGTTATTAAAAAAAAAAAACGTGCAAAAATGACGTTACACTTGTTTAAAAATTGGTCTCAACCGTTTTATGTTTTGTTCTTTTTTATTCTTGCGTGGATTGCTTTCGTCCAAGTAGATCTGGAAGTACAATGTATAATGCTTGTCCATGAATACTTCTGTTGTAAGATGTTATTGTAGGAAATAAATAACGAAAACAAGTCAATTACAGATAGCTGCAACTCATCGTTTTGTTTATTAAACTCCATCTGGGTTGATTATACTTTTTTAGACGTGCACACACACACACACACACACACACACACACACACACACACATATATGTTGTGAAATATATAGTTTTATTCTTAGTTTTATTCCTTTTCAGTTTCCAATTACGGGATTAAAACTTCGATATTTTGATAGTGTTACACACTATGACGAGCGTTATATTACAATTTTAACGATGTAGTTTTACTTTTCTATTAAGAATTTTTAAAAGAACTTTTTAATTTAATTCATATTTTTTATTGATATCCTATATTTCTTTAACCCCCTTACGTTTTTAGCACTAGTCATTTTATGTTACTTGAATGTTAACGTATTATACGTGTTACCAGATTTTATTCTCACTTAAGACTGTTGTTTTCCTTATAAGGCGGAGAATCTCATAGTTTCTTCATTCATTTTGTTTTAATTTGATAATCTGTAGTAAACTAGATAAAAACTACTATTTTCTGCGGGTGCTTATTGATTCCTGAGGGTATCACTCATCGGTTTATCGAGACAGATTATTTCTGGAAAGTGTGAGGTTTCTTATCAAAAGCTGTTCTTGGTGATGCCCGATTGGACATCACTAAAATGTTTCTTAGAGCTGCAATTATCTATCTATCTATCTATCTATCTATCTATCTATCTATCTATCTATCTATATATCTATCTATCTAAAGCAAGGAAATGATATTCATTAGTTTCTTAGTTCATTTGTGAATGTATTTATTTATTTCCATTTATTTAATTATTAGTGTATTATTGATTAATCAAATATCATTAACATAATTATGAGCATAAAAAGTGTATGCATATGCAATATGTAAGTGTGAGAGAGAGATTGAAATAATATCTACTTGTTTATTTATTTATATACGAGTGTCTTTATTTATTCCGATCTTTTTAGTTATTTGTGTATATATATTAATAGACCATGTGGTATGGGATAGTTATTCAGGCTCTGATGTTAATTTTTGTTCCACCATGATGAGTTTAGTAATTAACGGGGATAAATTATAAAAAGCAATTTGTTGTTTGATAGTGTTGGAGTTTGTGAAGAGTGCTGCTTCAAGGAGTCTGCGGCGAGATTTATTTATTATATGAATTTAATAACTTTTAGCCTGTTCAAAATTGAATGAGTGATCGTGCTGTGCAGCGTGGGAGAAAAGCGCGTTAAGGGAGTTGCTATTTTCAATGTCTCTCTTGTGTTCATCGAGCCTTCTACTTAGTTCCCGTTGAGTTTCACCTGTGCATGTTTGGTGACAATTATTACATGGGATAGTGTATATACTGGCGCTGGATGTGGATTGTTTACGGAGGTGTTTTGCAGGGTTTATTGTTTGTTTTATGATTATTGGAATGAGTTGGTAAAAGTAGATGTCTTTTATGAATGAAATATTTGTTGTTTTTCGATTCTTGTTTATTGTTTTTCGAGAATATACGTATGTGTGGAGTATATATATATATATATATATATATATATATATATATATATATATATATATATATATATATATATATATATATATATAAAAGCTCCCTCCGGGTAGAGCTTATTTTTGTAAGGGTATCGTCAACAGCCATTAGCTTTAAGGCAATGCTTATTACGTAAAACCTAATTCGAGCTCAGGCATTTGCAATGTTTACATTTCGTTACATTGAGATATTTCTTACATTCAGTCAGTGTCGCATGATGGCGTAGGGGTTAGCATCGCCGACTGTCAGCTCGACGACTGCGTTTCGATCCCGGCTTGAGACACTAACTGGTCTAGCCGCACTGATGAGCTGCGAAACAGTGTGTATGTGGATGACTATATATATATATATATATATATATATATATATATATATATATATATATATATATATATATATATGTATGTGTCCAGGCACATAAAAGTTAGCGAATCGATTTTGGGGAAGTGAGAAAGCAGATCTATTTCCACTTTTCTTTTCTGCTTTCTATAATGATTTATACGTTTTTAAAAATGTCTCTTTTAAAACTTTCATTATTTTTACTTACTTCTTTTAACTTCACCGATTAAGTCGTTGTTTTGTATGAATATGAATACTCGCGCGAACACTGACGAAGGATACTCATTTTCTGTCATTTTTAGCCGAGGTTGTACACTCGTACATTTAATAAATCGGGATATACCACTGACAAGAAGTAAACTTAAGAGGTTAAGCCGGTATTAAACTTCTTTAATACACTTTTATATCAACGAAACAAATATTTTTACTATAAGCCAATTACTTTTCCAAGGTTGAGAATTCCGAGTTCTATCCGATGCGCCGAGCAGACAAATCGGAACTGGGTCAGATCTAGGTAACCTGGTCTAAAGGTCCCCCCCCCCTTTTTTAGCTGATAATAGCCAACATGGCAATCTCGTGGCGGTATATAAAGCCATTTCTGCTTCTGAGTGGTCTTAAACAAACTAATTCACGCAACTATTGCGACTATTAGAGCTAAAATTGTGTATATATAACTAGTTTTATAACAACTACTAAAGCTGCACCTCAGGACGCTACTACTACGGCTATAACTGCTACTGAACGGATCAAGCAATGCAGGTATTTGTACTTTAGGTGCCTGCTAACATTTTCCCACTCCGTCGGACTCTTTTCCAAAACATTGAACCACGCAAAATGGGATACGCCTCAGGTTATGAGATTTTGGTAATTCAAAATAAAATGATCTAATTAAATACAATAAAGCAGCAGCAATAATAATAACAATACTGCTGCCAATAATAATAATAATGATAATAATAAAAATAATAAAATAATGCCAACTGTGAATTACTTTCGGATTTCTCCTTAT
>OY744529.1:61394079-61399079 GCA_963556195.1 Sepiola atlantica | reverse complement strand
TGTTTTCGCAGGTTGTTTCTTAAAACCTGACCATCCATCGCTTTCTCCGAGTGACCGGTTTAAATATTATTCTCCGTGCGTGGTTTCCCACGACGATATACAGGTGTTCTCTGCGAGTTGCCTTTAAAGCATCTCTGAGAAAACGTTCTTAAGACTGGTTTCGTTTTTCTTTCTTTTCTTCTATCTATCTATCTATCTATCTATCTATCTATCTATCTATCTATCTATCTAAATTTTCTTTTTATTCTCCATTCAAACTCCTTTTTTCTTTCATTCATGTTTCTATTCTATATATTTATAATTACTTTCTTCTATCATTCTATTAGTTTTTAAATTTCCTTTTCTTTATTTCGTTTTCCGTTTAGGATTAAAAAAAAACCTTTATTGTCTCTTTCCATCTCTTCTTTCCTATCTATCTATCTATCTATCTATCTATCTATCTATCTATCTAAATTTTCTTTTTATTCTCCATTCAAACTCCTTTTTTCTTTCGTTCATGTTTCTATTCGTCCTTTTTATAATTACTTTCTTCTATCATTCTATTAGTTTTTAAATTTCCTTTTCTTTATTTCGTTTTCCGTTTAGGATTAAAAAAAACTTTTATTGTCTCTTTCCATCTCTTCTTTCCTATCTATCTATCTATCTATCTATCTATCTATCTATCTATCTATCTATAACTTTCATACTCTCCTTATATATGTGTGACTTTGAGTGTTTCTCCATTTATCTAAAACAATGATCAATCTATCTACTTTTTGTCGATAATAGTGAGACATTTCCCATAAAACTTGCACCTCTTTTCCATACGCAAAATCAATTTGCTTTCAGTGAAAACGATGAAACCGAACCTACTTGTTTATTTAAATTCCATTACACCCCCACACACTCATCTCTATATAATTTATTACTATTTCATGTATATACGCATACATTATCTATACCAAGCAAAGTTTTCAGTACGTGTGTATGTGTGTCGCGGCATCACAGTTAAACGGTTGCTTTAAGCGTCAAACTAACCGCAGATTTGGAATCAGTACCTTAGATCGGATGTCCTTATCAATGTCAGAACTTCTTGAACCTCTTAAAATTCATTGTTCAAAATTTTATGTACGTAAAAGTAACACTAGAAACAAATGTTCCGACATTTTTAGCGTTCCATTTTAACCGACCGAACAACTACGTATTATTTACTTCGAAAAGAACACATTTATCTTTTTTTTAAATTCAAAAAAGATAAAACTATTTGACAAATATTCACTAATATATTTTTACTTTAATAATAATGTTTTTTAATATTTATGTTTTTTTTACGTTCCTTTCTTTATTTAAGACACTCAAACTATTTTAGATATATGCCTAGAGATCCGAACTCATAAACACTATACAAAAAAAGATAAAATATGTTCGTTTGTCCGGTGACCGAGTGGATAAAGCCTTCAGTACAATTTTATGCCATTTACCTGGGTTCAAATCTCGCACAAGACAATTGTGATTTTTGCTAAAGCGTTCCAGTTATTTCCTAGCCGATATCGATCATCATCGATCATCATTCAGGTTTATGATGATGATCCATCATAAACTTAAATGATGCATTTTTTATTATTTTATTGCGATTTAAATTAAAAAACAACAACAACCTTTTTTAAAACATTTAGACTGATGTGCAGAAGAGAAAGGTTTGAGAAACCCGGGTACTTCAGCCAGTAATATGATAAAATAATATAGTATTTTACGTATTTAGATTTTCAGTATTTACCTCAACAGTGCTCAATACGTGCGTACATCTTAGTAGTAGTATGAAATATATTTATGTCAAGTTAGCTACACAGAAACGTTAATAATTAATTCCGGAGGAAAATAAAGCTAATACATATATTATCAGGCTAATATGTTAAATTCCGGAGAAAAATCACACACACACACATACACATACTAACGCACACAGATATATAAACGGAATATAATTCGAAAATGATTTATCATTAAAAATACACGTATATAAATATATATATATAAATCTTTTAAATTAACACAAACGTTAATGTTGTAGCTCAATAGTGTTCGACTAGAGCTCTTAATTTAATATCATGTAAACCTTATTTATTCGAAGAAACATTCCATATTTCCTTCAAAAACAATTGTTTCTGCCCATTTGAAGAACATATATTTCCATGATATACAAAATATCACTGATGTTTACGATGAAAGCCATCGTAAACATCAGTGATATTTTGTATATCATGGAAATATATGTTCTTCAAATGGGCAGAAACAATTGTTTTTGAAGGAAATATGGAATCAGTTTATAAAGTTTCCCCAGTCATGCTGAAAAAATTAAAAAATGCACCCATTATACATGTTTGCTTTTCACTCACATATTTATAAAAAGAGAAACAGTCTATTTTATGCACATAAAAGTTCATGTGGCATCATGTTTTTGATATGTGTTTTCCTCTCTTTTCTACAGTGTTCATATTCAATCGTTAAAAAATCGATTAAAACATACTAAAGTTTACATATAACTAATAATTATTTTCTCATAATTACTGCCAACTAGCCTCATATATATATATATATATATATATATATATATATATATATATATATATATATATATATATGGTAAAATGAAAAAGCCCGGCATGCCCGACCCCAGAGTCACCACTGATTTATATATATATATATATATATATATATATATATATATATATATATATATATATATATATATATATATATATATATATATATATATATCAGGATGGAATATACGATATATCATATAATGAAAAGTCGTGGGGGGCAGAATGTATAAAAGACAGAAATTAAACATGGGAAGAAATAAAGAAAATAAACAAACATAAGATTTGACCGGTTTCGTTCGGATGAACGTTGATCCAAAAGAAATCGGTCAACCCTCCTGTTTGTTTGTATTTATTTTTTCCTGTGTTTAATAGCTTTTCTTTTTTTGTCTTTCATACACACACACACACACACATATATATATATATATATATATATATATATATATATATATATATATATGGGAAGAGAAGGATGAAGGTAATCCGACGTGATGGTAAAATGAAAAAGGAAAACCAAAAACTGGATGTTTTTTATGTGTACATCAACGTTTCGTCTTTATTTATAAGACTTCATCAGGATGATGATATAGGGAAAAGATATCATGCAAGCACAGATACATGTAGGGTAGACATGTTGGGAGGAAAAATAAAATAAAATGAAAAATAATGGCAGCGTCTTGCTGGACGTCCTCCCTCTTCCCCCTCTCATCTATCTTCTCCCATACCTCTTCTTAAATTCCCTCATTTTCTCCAAACGCTCTCTAAGACCATAACTTTCGCCCATCCACCAAAATCACAGCCCCCCTCCCTCTCTACCCATCCCCATTTTCCCTGCATACACCCCCCACACACAAACATTCCAACTCACTCTTCCCCTTCAATCTCGACCACAGCCATCTGGTCAAACACCCCCTCCCCCTCTTCCTCCAATCTCTCTCTGCCATCCATTTTACCCCTGCTCATCCCCCACCTCTTTCTCTCATCGCCAGCCACAGTAGTCCTTGCTCCCTCCACCCTTCCCCTTTTTTCTCCCACTCATTTTCATTCTCTAACAAGTACGGACGTCCAGCAAGACGCTGCCATTATTTTTCATTTTATTTTATTTTTCCTCCCAACATGTCTACCCTACATGTATCTGTGCTTGCATGATATCTTTTCCCTATATCATCATCCTGATGAAGTCTTATAAATAAAGACGAAACGTTGATGTACACATAAAAAACATCCAGTTTTTGGTTTTCCTTTTTCATTTTACCATCACGTCGGATTACCTTCATCCTTCTCTTCCCATATATATATATATATATATATGTGTGTGTGTGTGTGTGTGTATGAAAGACAAAAAAAGAAAAGCTATTAAACACAGGAAAAAATAAATACAAACAAACAGGAGGGTTGACCGATTTCTTTTGGATCAACGTTCATCCGAACGAAACCGGTCAAATCTTATGTTTGTTTATTTTCTTTATTTCTTCCCATGTTTAATTTCTGTCTTTTATACATTCTGCCCCCCACGACTTTTCATTATATGATATATCGTATATTCCATCCTGATATATATATATATATATATATATATATATATATATATATATATATATATATAAATCAGTGGTGACTCTGGGGTCGGGCATGCCGGGCTAAGGCCGAGTGAGTAAGCATTCAAGTATATCTATTCCAAAGTAAAACAACTCTTTCATATTTCGATTCAATATTTTTGATTCAAAATTAAACATTATTGATTCAAAATATCGACCGAAATATATTTGTGTATTGTAGAGGATAAAGAAAATAAAAGAAACAATTAGTAGTATGTTTTTAAAAAGGCTGAGGGCAATGCAAAGTTCCGGGTAGGATGTAAGCAGGAAGGAACAAAAATAATAAATCGATTTACTATTTATTTTTTCTTAAAATCTTACATAACAGCAAGTGTGGTGTTAGCTGTTTGTGTGTTGTCCGGATAATTATTAAATATATATATATATATATATATATATATATATATATATACTTCTCCATCTTTCTCTGTCCCCACCTCTCTCTCTCTCTCTAACAGATTTTTGCAAAGGTTGAGTTAATGCCAGTTTGTATTTGGCCTTTGTTTTTTTTTTTAAATTAGAATGGTCTTGTTTCGATTATTTTTCAAAATATCTATTTTATAGTAATTACTAAAAAGAAAATGTTATAATGTATAACTCTGCCGGCCCAATGACAGTTTGTGACCTCCAAAACGCAATGTGCCGTGGTTTTTCTTTTTCTGCATCTGGCCGTGTCGATTCTAGCAATGACGGTTGCCGATCGGAAACGAAGCACAGGTTACACTTTGCATTAACAAGTAACAACGCAGGCACAGATACAGACATGGTGAAAACACGACTTGTTAAAGACGCGTGTGTGTGTCGTTGGGGCCACATC
>OY744529.1:61231579-61389079 GCA_963556195.1 Sepiola atlantica | reverse complement strand
TATATATATATATATAAAGTAAACAGAAAACTACCACTAATCCATTAGGACCTTCATTGGACTTTAACTTAAAGAGCTTCAATTCGAAAGTAGGGGCTCGGAGTACTTGATAAGTGCCGTGGGACACGAACCCATTTGGCTTGACACATTATAACATGTACATCTGTCTCTCTCTCTCTCTCATATATATATATATATATATATATATATATATATATATATATATATATATATATATATACAATCTTATCAACATAAAAATTATTCTGGATTACCACGATTTTTCCTACACAAATAATTGATAAACTGTGATTCTCTTAGTTAATGATTAGAACTGGTTGTTGTTGTTGTTAAGAAGAAGAAGAAGAAGAAGAAGAAGAAAAAGAAAAGAAAAACGAACCAAACTAAATTTCTACCGAAATCCCATAGAAGAAGTTTTCGGCAACATTTATTTAAAATGAATTTAACAATTATAGTCTGGCCTAAATTAAAGGAATGATCGTGGTGTAATGCATGGGAGAAAAGTGCATTCAGAGAATTAGCTATTTCTTACATCTCTTTTATGTTCACCTTATGTTCAGTTTCCTCTATCTATATCTGATGACAATTACCGCATGGGACAGTGTATATACCATCATTAGATGTTTTTTTATTTTATTTTGTTGCTGTTTTTAATGTTTGTTTTATAGTTTCTGATGTAGTTTGTTTTGTCGGAATTCCTTGTTCATTTCGAGTGTTGAAAATTATTGTGTTATCAGAATGGGAAGGTAAGAGGTGTCTATTTATGGAGAAATGTCCGATGTATGTGATTTTTGCTTATTGTTATTGGAAATATAAGTAGGGCTTTTTTCTTTGCATTTAATATGAGATGTGTGGGGCATTGCAATGTTTTCAATTAATTTGTAATGTATTTGAATTCTTCGTCTAGACTACAGATTATAAAAGTACGTAGGAAAAACAATTATCATGCCCGTTTTTATTTTGTTGTTGTGGTGTGAATAAAAATGTATATAGTCGTTTTTGTGAGTGGTTTTGCGATGCACTTTAAATGATAAGTTATTGCTTGATATTATTTTAAGTGTGTCTCAAAATGGTATCGAGTTATTTTTTTGTATTTCATAAGCACATTTTATGGAGGGTTCGACTGTGTTTAAGTTGTTTTTGAGATTTTCAATTTGTGTGTCTTCGGGTAGAAATATTAGAATGTCATCAATATATCTAAAGTATTCAGTGTTTGGAGGTAATCTGAATTTGACAAGGCCAGACTCTAGGAATTCTAAGAATAGACAGGCTAGTACTCCACTCAGATGGTTGCCCATAGGGAGTCCGAATTTTTGCTTGGAGAACTTATTGTTGAATTGAAAATACGTTATGTCAGTGATAAGTCTCATCATCTCTATTAACGTGTTGGGGGGGGGGGCGGTAAGTTGATGTTGATTTTTTAGGTGCATCTTGAGTAAATGTAAACATTTTTTAAACGGTGACATTAGTGTATAAAGATATTACATCTAAGCTGTGTATAGTTTTGTTTTATACATTAATGTTTTTTTTATCTTGTTTAATAAGTCTCCCGAGTTTTTTTCTATATGGAAAGAGCTGATTGTTCCAATTAGTGAGGTTAGAATGTTGGCTATGGCTTGTGCGATCTTATGCGTAGTGCTACCAATGCCATATATTATGGAGTGCATAGGGATGTCCGGTTTATGAGTTTTGAGGAGGTCGTATAATGTGGGAATAATAGGGTGATATTCAATATATGATGTCCATTTCTTATTGTTTTTACAAGGTTTCTGAAAGATTTGTTAAAAGTTTCAATGTTTTTGTCTATAGTTTTTAAGTCTGTGTTAGTGCATGTATTTTCGTCTGATAGTAGTGTATATATTTTCTTTAAATATGATCTCTTTTTCCATAATTAATATGCCCCTCCCTTATCTGTAGTTGATATGATGATGTTATTCTTATAGCTAGGTGTTTTAAAGTATCTACATACCTCTTCGATAATACTAAATCATTGGGTAGAATGGATGTGATTGAAATAATTCCGTGTATAAAACCTTTTCTGAAGTCTGTGTTTTCATGTCTGTAATTATTTTAAATGGTATTGGTTGTGATATTTGAATGTATCCCAGTTGCAAATTTTAAACCGAATATGAGAGCTTCAATTTCTATGTTTGAGAGTCCTTGAGTGGTCATGTTTTGTATAAGATCCGGGTGTCCTAAGCTTTTCCATTTGCTGTTCGAAATTAATTTTATAAGTTTGTTTTCCAGTCTGACTGTGTGGCGGGCGTTGAATTTTTTGACAGATTTGCTGATATTTGTAATTAGTTGGGTGTTATTGTGTTGTTCTGTTGTAGGTTGATGGCCAATGCTCTGGCCTCATAGAAAAGATAAGAAGTTTTGTTTTATTTTTCGGCTTACATCACGCAAGCTCACCCCCTCCCTAATGGTTTAATAACTCGAACCACAACAATTTCCCCCAAGATTTCCACTGTTAAATCAACTACTTCCATTGCTAACATCTATTTGTAGCTCATATTTTATCTTTTCGTAAACAGGCTTTTTAAGCTTTTCTCCTCCTACTACGATTATTTCAAATATTTTGTATGTGTGTTATTTTCTTCATACCAATTATCCTGAGGAAGCCTTAAAATAAAGACGAAATGTTGATTAATACATAAATAATATTTTTGTTTTTCCCTTCTTTTCATTTTCCATTACGTTAGAATATTAGTTCCATTTTCATCATATATATATATATATATATATATATATATATATATATATATATATATATATATATATATATATATATATATGCGTGTGTGTGTTTAAAAATGGCACTCTCCCTCTCTACTCTCTCTCTCTCCCTCTCTCTCTCTCTCTCTCTCTCTCTCTCTCTCTATATATATATATATATATATATATATATATATATATATATATATATATATGTGTGTGTGTGTGTGTGTATACAATCCTATCAATATAAAAATTATGGATTGCCACGATTTTTCCTACACAAATAATTGCTCCAACTCACCATAAGACCGATAAACTGCGATTCTCTTAGTTAATGATTAGAACTGGCTGTTGTTGTTGTTAAGAAGAAGAAGAAGAAGAAGAAGAAGAAGAAGAAGAAGAAAAAGAAGGAACACACCTAAATTTTGCCGTCCCAACAGTTCTCAGGACGAAGAAGAAGGAGGCAGAAAAATGGAGCAAATACACGAAACTCGTCATAGAACTAAAAGGAATCTGTAACATCAATAAAATAACTATGATATCAATAATTGTAGGAGCACTAGGAATAGTTTCGAAAACGTGGAAAATGACTAGGAGAAATTAGCATAAAAGGGAATGCTGAGACCATACAACGCAATGCAACAATTAATACTGCCGAAATCGTAATAAAAGTCATCGAATGCGGGAACCAACCCACATAACCAAGTTAAGTTAAATTAGAAATAAAAAATTGAAATAAAACAAATACATTGAAAGAACATCATACAAACCCAAGAAAACTGAAACCGAAATCCCATAAACTGACCCCCTTCTACCCCCCAAAATATCACACACACATGTGGTGGCACCACAGAATAACCATGATGGGTCAAGAATGATTAAAAGACCAATGTGGGAAAACACCATCTAAGCCTTCCATGGAATGGTGCGGGGTGCACTGGAACCTTAGAGAGTCTTGTCTCCACTTAAATTCCAGGGGAAGACCAACGGTCGGCGCTAGCGAAAAATCAATTGTAAACGGCTGTAATCAATTGTAAACGAAAATGTAATCAATTGTAAACGAAAATGTTTTACAACAGTTATCGAATGAAGTAGAGTGCTGAAAATCTAGGGAGACATGATGTTTCTCAGACTCCAGAGAACACCTCTGGTCATTGTCAGTGAACAATCACTGATAATGACTTTTGTGGAAATTCCTTGTGGAAATAATCATATGAATCTCTTTCTTTGTTTCTTTGACTGTTGACTTGTTAACACATCGCAACCACTATTTCTACTAACAAAATATTGACTGAATAATATATTGGATTTAAATGCCCGTCTGTTTTTGAGTAAAGAAACGTAGGGTGTTTTTTCCCTTATTTAAGCCCAGATTAAATAACAATATTGCTGTGTCCAATCTAACACGCTGCATTGTTAAAACAAAAACGCCACTCTACTTACACGTGTACATAAGGATAAAAACACTCGAAATGCGACATCACGTGAATAAATACTCTTATTGCAGTCCGTTAAAAGCTGACCGATCTATTTTTTGTAGTTATTTTAATTTCGATGTTTCACGTTTACACTTGCAACCGAAATTAATGATAATTCCGAAATCCCTTGTGACAATAAAAAAAACGAAAGAAAAATGAAGAAAGAAGAAACTGTATTGGCGAAAGACATTTTAAACGAAAAAAAAAATGAAACGGCATATTCAATGAAAAGAAAACATTGCATGAACAATATCCCGGACAACCCTGGTTCGATATAACACGGTTCTTTGGTTTCGTTTGTGTAATAATGAATGACGTTAGAGACTTGTTAAGTGTTTTTCTAATGATTGGTAATGCCGTGAAACTGCAGTAAAATGCTCATCTAAGTGCCATTTATTTTCTTTTATGATTGACTAGCAGGGCTACCAGACGTTGCCCGAAGGCATGGAAAACAAAACAGAAGAGTTTAAGAGTGTGTCATATCTTTTAACACTTTTCTTTCTCTACCTTTCGACTGATTCTATCCCGCTTTCTTTCTTTCTCTGTTCCTTTTTTCTTCTCTCTCTCTACTTTTCTCCTTGGCAACTGGTTCAATAATTAAATAAATAAATAAAGAAAGCAATAAAGAAAAAGAAAACAAGCTAAATGAGCGTTTGAACTAGTTTATTTTTAAAACAACAAGTACGAATGAAGATTTTTTATTGCCCCCCCCCCATCTGCACTTATTTACTCACCAAACGAATAAATATTTCTTTTTGCTATAACCGAACGCGATTATGTCAGGTTTGTAAGTGTACCTAGTGCAGTTTTTGACTTTTACTCGGACACACACGGATAGAATTAAAGCATTCCTTTTATATCTAAGTAGAGTTTACTCAAGCTAACTAACCAAATCGGATTCGTTGTTACTATAATTCCATTTCGGGCTATTATTTTCATTGGCCTATGGCCGAACTCCTCTCTCTCTCTCAAACAAAGGCCTGGCTATCCTCTATTGGGCACCCCTTTGTGTGTGACGGTCGTTTTGGCGCACCCCGTTTTAAGTAGGTCAAATAACAAGGTGACCTTATTTTAACACGTGCACACTAAAATAATTAATTTTGTCTAGTTATGTTGTTACTCTTTGTTACTTTACATTTATTTAGTTGAGTTTTTCATTTATTAATTTTTTAAATTGTTTATTTAAAAATAAAAAAATTAATTTTTTATTTTTTAATTTTGTAATGATCATCGTAAAGTGAAGTTTATTCTGTGTCGAGAGTTAGTTGCTATTTCGCTTCTACAATTTAGTGATTAGGGAAGGGGGGTATTTTTTTTTTAATTCTAGTTTCTCAGTCAAACATAATCTACATGGGTTGTCTAAATATCTGTATGTACTGGCCCATCGTAATATTTTCCAACCGATTATTGGCGAGCGTCCTCCTTCTTTGAACACCAAGCAATGGTTCGCTGTGAAACATAAACTTTGGCAGACTCTTTGTGTAAAACATTTTGTTTGAAACCTAGGTATTGACTACGACCTGTGTGTGAAAATAAGCATTGGGACACCTTTTGAATGAAACATGAGAATTTGGATACTTTATATGAAGCATAAGAATTTGGACACTGTGTGAAACCCTAAGCGTTGGATTTGTGTGAAATATGAGCACTGGGACATCCTTTGTGTGAAACGCAAGCGTTCGGACATTCTTTGTGTGAAACGCAAGCGTTCGGACATACTTTGTATACAACATAAACGCTAGGACATCCTTTGTGTGAAATACAAGCGTTAGGACATCTTTTGTGTGAAATACAAGCCTTGTGACATTCTTTATATGAAGATAAGCATTTGGCCTAGGATATGAAGAGATGCAATTATATTTCCAATGGAGTTGATTCACTATATTTCTTTAACTTAATTCAACATGTCCGTCCTTAGTCAAATTGGGCATGTGTTACAAAACAGCAGATTTGGAAGGTAAATAAACACAACAATTGCAACAATCATATTTTGTTTTCGCATTAGTATAATACTTTTACCCACTTCAAGTACGTAGCATGAGGATAGGTTGAACAAAAAATGCTGGTATTCCTTTATGTTTGTGAATGGACGTTCGAAAAGTTGGAAACTGCTCATGAGCGGCGACATGTTTCTTTTCCCTCGGATGAACGTGTTGCACATTTCTCTACAATGTTAGTTGCCGAACCCTTCATTTGACACCCAAATACCTACAGCATATCGGAACGGAAATACATTTAGAAGACCAGCTCACTGCCGAGGCTTTTTTGTTTACTAGGTTTCCGCTAGTGCCTTCTCTGAACATTTTCACGTGAAATGATTTCCGGTTAATTTGGATGAATCTATTGAACCGATTTGTGTTGGCAAACAAGAAGAATGAGAATTGCCACTCATAAATTATCGAATATTAAATCTCAGACAAAATCTGTCAAACCAAGTTTAACACAACGCCTCGTTTGAATAAAATTCATTATTAATGATCTGAGAGATGAGAAGCGCAACAGTGGGTGTACGTCAGCCTATGAAATACGAATAAACAAGTTTTGTTATATATATATATATATATATATATATATATATATATATATATATATATATATATAAACATAACTTTTCCAGGACGGGTAAAATTATTTCCCCGAACAGAACAGTTTTGAATCACTTTTATGCCCCCTTACGAAGATTGCAATCAATATATAATGCTTCTAAACCTAATGTCTAGAATGATTATTCCAATTCTGATAAAATTTGTTACATCATTTTTATTCTACAAAATGTCTAAAAGGCTTGAGCTTCGGAAAAAAATTTAAATTCAGGGAATCTTGCTAAATTAGTGTTTAATGACTATGGATCAAATTTAATCCAAATTTGAAAAAATTTTTTTTTTCAAATTTAAGGTTGTGCCCATATTATGCCCTCCCCCGAACCCTTTGAAATACTCAAAAGAAACTGAAATGTTGGTAATATTTATTAATTGATATATAATAACCATTGTTAAAATTTTAGAAAACTTCGGAGTATTTGAATTTTAAACGAAAGGTTTGTATGAAACTAAATTTAATTAAACATAGTCTACATTATCCACCCTTACGCCTAGCAGATGCATTCCAAAATTAATAATGATTGTTTAATTAATTTAAGAGGGTATCCTATACATAGAAATATATAAACATATACACAAACTGAACTTTATATATAAACCAAGCTTATAACCTCATATTACCTTTTTTCTTATTAGTTACATTTTATGATGTTTAAATTTTGGGTGGGATCCAAGAATGTACTCAGCATTGATTGAGTGAAAGGCTGTGTATGTTAAGTGACATTTATTAAAATGATATTTTGTAAATCTATAGACTTGTCACCCTCGTGGCATATCCTGCGTATCGCGGAAATAATTAAGGGCTCATATGTATTCCTGCCCCAAGCCCTGAAACACATATTACCAATTTTATTTATTTCTATAATTTCAATTTATCAATTAAAATGAAATAAAGTAAAAACAGTTATTTAAATATTTAGCCAATTAATTTTTGTATACCTACATTGAAAGCATAGTTTTTCCTAAAAACCAACAACATCATTTTAACTTCGTCGTGCATCATTTCTCTCATGGAATTCTATGAGTAATTAAAAACAAATATTTTTATAACTGAACCTCACCATTCTTCGCTAAAAAAAAAAAAACTTAATTTTTTTCCCATCTTTAGAATTTCAGTTTTAAAATCCTATATTTGTAAAGTGTATTTAAAATATTAATAGTTTTTTTTTACTTGAAAAACTTAGCGGAAAAAAGAAAACAACAAAAAAATTGTTTCAGAATTTAGAGTGAGGGATCAGTTTCGTTTATAAATTTCCGGGCCATTTTACCGTAAATCAGGTCAGTTAACCCAATAACATTTTATTTGGATTCTACTAGTATACGCGATTACGTGTGGTTTACAACTCGGACTTAGGGTTAGTAGTGGAAAATTTGGTTAATTGTCCTAAAAAGAGAAAATGTCCCGGAAATGGGGATCATTTTATATCAATTTATATACGAAATTGATCCCCAACTCTAATTCTAAAATAATTGTTTTGTTTTTCTTAACACCAGGTTATTCACGGTGTTCATACGTAATCGCCTAAGAAAGTAGAATCTCATTTTCTTGAATCAAAAAATTGAGATTTTACTTAGGCTGTTAATCTACAAATGATTTTAAAAATATTTTAAGCAATTCATTTGTTGAATTGTGTTTACATTTTCTGTTAAAAAAATAAATGCCTACTTTTAAATACTGTATTTTTAATGCGTAATTAAATATTTATTTTAGAATTTAGAGTGGGAAATCAGTTTCGCATATAAATTTATTGATTCAACATTTCCAGGCTATTTTAGCGTAAATTAGGACAGTTAACCGAATAAAATTTTGTTCGTACTTTTTTTTTGGTGGGGGTATTTTGCTTTTATATGCGATTACATGTGGTTTTACAACCTTAGAACTCGGACTTAGGCTTAGTAGCGATCCATTTGGTTCATTGTCCTAAAAATGTAGAATGGGGATCATTTTACATAAACTTTATATACGAAATTGATCCCCCTCTCTAAATTCTAATTTGTTTTTAACACCAAGTTTTTCAGGGTGTTCATACGTAATCGCCAAAGAAAGTAGAATCTCATTTTTTGGAATAAAAACATGAGATTTTATTTTGGGGTCAATAAAAAAAATATTTGTTTACATAACATTAAATTACTTTTATACCTAACTTAAATTTTTGAAATAAAATAATATCTATTTATGATTACGCACGGCTTTGCTTCGTTTATAAGATCAACAATTTTGTTTTTCTATTGTATCGTCCGACATTTTTCCCCTCAAGGCGATAAGTCTTTTAACACGTCTTCTTTTCTATTCTTCTAATTAATAGTACTATGATCATACACAGTAAATCTTCTCAGTATTGGAATATATTAAATAATACCAGGACTATGTTTACTTGAATTAAAATTATTTTTGTTTTTCTGCCAAAAAGACTACAGTTTGATTAATTCCTGCCCGGAGTGTGGGTAAATTTTGCTAGTACACACACACACACACATATATATATATATATATATATATATATATATATATATATATATATATATATATATATATATATATATATATGATGGACTCTCCCGTCGATTGCGACGTATGAGGTTCCAACAACTTTCATTTGTGTTTAGATCGTTCATGACACATGAGTCCGGCAAGAGACCTGCAAGGAAAGCCGCAGACAGTGCAAGAGTGTGAGTAATCGGAGGCCAGGTGTGGAGCACTCTCTCTAGCTTTTCGCCTAACTCTGGCAGTTCTCATATTATCCACACAGGTCTCGTTGAATCTCTCCAGTCCAATGCAACAAGCTGCTCGCCATGTCTTCCTGTCTTTTGTACAGTCTTCAAAGTTTTGGGGGGGTACTCCAATTGCCGTCAGCGCATCTTTCAATTTATCCTTGTACCTCAGCAAGGGCCGACCAACATTCCTGTTACCACAAGCTAACTGACTGTACATCAGTGCTTTAGGTATCCTCCCTTCGTCCATTCTTGCTACATGACCAGCCCATCGCAATTGAGACTGCAACAGGAAACTTTCAATTCCACCAATATGGCATCTGTTGTAAAGATCGATGTTAGCGACTTTGTCCTTCAAACTAAGTCCACATATGGTCCTAAGGCAGCTCCTGTGGAACACATCCAATTGGCGAATGTGATGCCGGTAAGGCGTCCACGCCTCACATCCATAGAGAAGACCTGTCAATATTACAGCCCTATACACATTGATTTTTGTCTTCAACTTAATGCCTCTGCTACTCCAAAGACGATGTTTCAGCTTTCCGAAGGCATTTGCCGCTTTTGCAATTCGGTTTATGATTTCATCATCAAGTGAAGCAGCAGAATTAACTTTGCTACCTAGGTAGGTAAAGTTTTTGACATAGTTCATTGGTCTGCCATCCACTTTGAGTTTTTCTAATGGAAATTCATGGACAGGCTGATTTTGTTTCACTCCTTGAACTTGTTTAGGGGTAGGGCATAGTTGATGGACCACCTCAGTCTTCTTTAAACTGATTGTTAAACCAAAGGCCCTACATGCACCTGAAAATTTTGTCAAAAGATTCTGAGCTTCCTCAAAAGAAGTCGCGACCAGGGCAGCATCATCTGCAAAGAGAAGGTCCCGAATGATGGCTTCTCGAACCAAGGTTTTGGCTTTAAAACGCTGATGGTTAAAGAGCCCACCTGTGGTTCGGAATTGAAACTTAACACCTGTGCTTTCATCAGCGAATGCGTGCCGAAGCATCACCGAGAAGAACAATGCAAACAGCACAGGTGCCATCACACAACCCTGTTTCGTACCGTTGGTAACTTCAAAAGGCTCTGAGGTTTCCCCATTGGAAACGACCTGTGCTTTCATCCCTTCATGAAAGGAGATTATGACATCAAGCATGTTGTTGGGGATTCCAAGCTTATGAAGAACTTTCCAAAGTGCTACGCGACTGACCGTATCGAATGCTTTTGTCAAATCAATAAAAACCATGTACAGTTCCCGATTTTTTTCACGAACTTTTTCAGCAACTTGACGAAGGGCAAATACCATGTCGATTGTACCTCGACCAGAGCGAAAACCACATTGGGACTCTGGGTAAATCTCATCAATAAGATGTCTGATGATCCTGTTCAGAATCAACCTTGCAAGAATTTTACCTGCAACAGAAAGCAGAGATATCCCGCGATGATTATCGCAAGAATTCCTGCTTCCCTTGCTCTTATAAAGATGCTTGACATTACTATCCTTAAAGTCCTGTGGGACTCCACCAACTTTCCATATCTCCACAAACAAGATGGTCAGTTTTTCCTCGAGTGCTCTTCCGCCATGTTTGTACACCTCAATGGGGATGCAATCTCTGCCCGGTGCCCCTGACGATAGCTGTTTTTTAGCTTGAGATACTTCCTGAACTGTAGGTGGAAAAGACAGCTCCGGAATTTCGGGATGCTGCGGAAGAGAGGAAATGATGTTTTCGTCAGTCACCGATGCAGAGTTAAGGACAGTTTCAAAGTGCTGCTTCCAGCGCTTAAGGATAGCAGATTTGTCAGTTAGCAGTGTTTCTCCATCCTCAGCAAAAACTGGGGCAGAACCATTCATTTGAGGACCAAACACCTCTTTCAGGCCAGAGTAAAATGACTTAGAATCCTTCCTGTCGGCTGCGTCCTGAAGTTCCGCAGCTTTGGATGACCACCAAGCCTCTTTCAATGCCCTAAGTGCCTTCTGAACTTGTGCTTTGTGAGCTCTATACGCCTTCTTTTTCACTGTGGAATTTTTGTCCTCGAGCCATGTTTTGTGGCAAACATGCATTTGGTCGATAAGCTTCTGCACTTCAGTGTTGTTTTCATCAAACCAGTCTTGATGTTTCCGTAAAGGGAAGCCCAAAACCTCAGCAGACGAGTCATAAACAGCATTGCGCAATGAATCCCAAGAACTTGAAACGTCACTATTTACCTCTACAGAAGCTATAGCGGCCGTAACTTTTTCCTTCAGCTCATTTTGTGTATCTGCCTGTTTTAGAGGCAGAACATTTAGGCGTTTTGGAACAGAAGACTTTTTCACTCCCCTCTTGTCTAAATGGAAGATGGTCTTGCCAACTATAAGCGCATGATCTGATAAACAACAGCTACTATGGAAAGAGCGTGTTATCTTAAAATCTCTGAGGTCGCGCTTTCTGGTAATTATGTAGTCAATGAGATGCCAATCTTTTGATCGGGGGTGCATCCATGATGTTTTTCGACAATGCTTTTGTTGGAAGTACGTGTTTGTCACACTGAAGTTAAATTCTTTGCATAACGTCAGGAGTCGCAATCCATTTGAATTCATTTTTCCAACACCATGGTGACCCAGAACACCAGCCCATGTTTGAAAGTTGAGCCCCACTCGAGCATTGAAGTCTCCCATCAAAGCAACCTTATCCTTATGCTGAATTTTTGAGATTAAGCTACGCAAATCATTGTAAAGATCAGCTTTGCATTGATCTGAACTATTCATAGTAGGGGCATAACAGCTGATAAGTGTTGCGAATGTGTTGTTTTTTAGTGGAAGTCTTAGGGTCATAATACGATCTGAATGACTTACTGGGAGTGTTGGAAGTGATCTAGCAATTTCCGTCTTCACTGCAAACCCTACGCCAGATTGACGTGGTTCGTTTTCTGGTTTACCAGCCCAGAAAAACGTGTATCCACCTTTTACCTCACACAGCTGTGAGTGACCAGGCAGACGCGTCTCACTAAGGGCAGCAATATCTACATCATGTTTCCTTAATTCCATTGATACGAGGGCCGTTTTCCTTTCCAGTGACGCATCACTATCCTGCAATGTGCGCACATTCCAAGATCCAATGTTTAGCTTCATAAATTTCTTTGTTTTCTGACTGCTGTATTGGATAACTAGACAGCTGCAGTAGGCTGACAAGTCAAAGAAGGGCATGCAATGTTTAGGGCTCCTTTTATCGCCCCCTCCCTGAAATAGGGAAAGCAGAGCTGATCCTAGATAGGCCTGCTTTGTCACTGGTGGAGGACACGAACGGCACAATTGCCCAAAGGTTTGTACCAAACGGCCATCACCCACCAGCCGCCACTGTGTAGAGTTCCAGATAGAGACTTCCAGCAATATCCTTTGCCTGTCCCCGTCGCCTTTACTCTCTCGCCAGTGGACCCAGAAATACTCATGTCGATTTTAGAAAAGCTGCTAGAAAACCCACACGAATGATTTGATTTGAGTGGTGAAGGCTTGTGTAGGACCATCCGCACTTTTTGGAATTGTTGATTGCACAAGATCGGTGCAAATGAGTGCCACAGAAAAAGTAAGCAACAACCCTCAGGTTATACATCAGAGTTTTCCATCTCCTAGACACCTGCCTTAACAAAGGCTTAGGGGGCATCTCTCCTAGTGGGTTAAACGCGCCCCCAGATACCAAACTGGAAATTTCCCTGATCCGGCGCCATATACATATACATATATACACACATGTACATATACAGAGAGAGAGAGAGAGAGAGAGAGAGAGAGAGAGAGAGGGGTTGAGACAGACCACTACCCAGTGGCAGGGGGTTAGATTGGTGAGCGCCGGGACATATCTGCATGCCAGCAGGCCCTGCACACTGCACCTCTGGGGTTCTAACCTACTCCGAGATCTCTAGTCTATTAGCCTGGGGCCGCAAAGCACCCAGTTACCATAGTGTACCACGAGGAGGTCAGACTAGAGTCTTGTCTGGGGATAGGCTATATACCAGCAGGGGAGACTTACTCACTCGGCTCCCTTTTCGCACAACTAGTTGGCTATCTGGCGGCTAAGCGAATAGCAAGAGTAGGAAGCCCATGCAACTACAAGTACGCTCCGCTGTAGCACTAGACGCATCACACAGACCTGTGGATAACAACTCCACCACACCACAATATATATATATATATATATATATATATATATATATATATATATATATATATATATATATATATATAATTATACATACATATATATATACATACATACACACACACATATATATATATATATATATATATATATATATATATATATATATATATATCAAACGTACATGTCTGTATAAATAAAAATAATCATATATATATAAGTTTTATTTGATATTGAGCACTTTTTAAAAGCCCGGTTGAAATTCTTTAGATTCCTATCCTGTGGATTTTTACTTTACCTGGATTACTAAACAGATATATATATATTTTTATAAAGTGGTGAACTAAAAGCGAACTTTTAGGAGAGGTAAAACCTATTGTGAAAAGTATACAGCTCAATATCCAGGATAAAGCAGATAGATATGTAGAAGGATGAAAAGGAATTAGAAAAGCAAAAGTCAAATCGTATTTCTATTCAGTTGCTCAGTGGTTTTTGCAATTTAACTTTGAATCCTCTCTTGTCACTTCTCGTGCCTTTTAACGACCTACCTATCTACATTTCACTTTCTCCGCTGGACTTTTTGACACCGGACTTTTTTGCAATCGGACATTTGCTTGTGTTTTTTCCCTACAATTTTTATTTTACTTTTTAAAATTTTAAATTTTGGCCTTTGCCAACTTATCTATCCCAACGACTTCCTCTGATGATAAGATTTTGATCTTTGAAAAGCCTGGCTTAAGGAAAAATTTAACTTGAATAAATTGCCTTTTTGCGGAATATACCTTGCTCTGAGCAACTGAATAGAAATACGATTTGACTTTTGCTTTTCTAATTCCTTTTCATCCTTCTACATATATATGTATATATATATATATATATATATATATATATATATATATATATATATATATATATATATATGGAGTAAGGTACACGATAAGTCTCTTTTTTCAAACACGCACACACACACATACATATATATTAGTGTTTAACTAAGATTATCGTCTACATCTTAAACGTTGAGTAAGTAAAGCATTAGATAAAACTAATTTTCCTCTCCCCAATTGACCACTTAAACTATGTTATAGTTTATCTTTATTGCGGTCTTTTCTTGGTCTTACCGGATTCCAGGACAAGAATCAATCTGGTCTGGCGGAGTATCCAGCTATGTGCTGTTACTTGAGGTTACATCACTAGGAGAAGCTGCACCATTTCTCGTATGAACCAATGTATAGCTGAATCGAGGGGATATTAATTGGACTTGGAACACTATTTAATTTTTAATATTTTGTCAGGGTTTACTTGGATGGTGAAATATCCTCATGACAAACCCCTGTAAAGACACTCGATTAGGGTGTCTAGTAGATATTCAAACTCTATTAATAACTATATATGGTTATGGATTTTCCAGTTATAAATACAATACGTTAAAGTATATGCAAATCTCACGATATAATTGCACCAAAATGAAATGTATCATTAAGGTATTGAGGCTAATGTTGTTTCAGCATATATATGATCATGAGGTCTATCTGAAACACCTTAGAAGGATTTCCTGAACAGATAAACACAATACAAACAAACAGATATGACTTCTATATTGTCATTGCTGTTCTCAATTAGCTTCTTGATTTCGGACTCGATATGTGTCATTTGCGTGTGCCTACTCACTTTGGCCTCTATTTCATCGCTACCGTGAGTTGTTTGCCCATTACATTGTGAAGTTGAGGAAACAAACGTATTAAGATAGTCTTTTTATTTGGAATCAACAGTAAGAAATAATTAATATCATTGTCATTTTGTGTGGAAGAGACTTTGCTATTTATGAGATATTAAAAGATACACAGTTCTAGGAAAGAAAGATAGATAGATAGATAGAGAGAGAGAGAGAAAGAGATAAAGAAAGAGATAGATAGAGAGAGAATAAAGTTTCTCTTATTTCTTTTTATATATTAGCTGATCTTGTTAGTGTTCCGACTCGCTTCTACCTAGCATATTCGCTTATCTTAACGAACATCTTTCTTCGTCTATGACATCACTTCACATCCCCTGTGTCTCTTCACTTCTGTTCTCATGCTTCGTAAATATCCAAGTCATTGTTAACCTCTTGACTTCACTAAGCAGCACTATCACCTTGTTATCTCAACTGAACAAGAATGACCCGCTAACTTCAAACTTGCTTACTTACCCATATTGATTGTATCTATTATTATGCAAAAGCTGAGTTAATCAGGCCTTTTCTATATGTTTTAATAACACAAAATACATGTTAACATATTCGTCACTTTTCGAATTGTATTATGTTTGAAAAATAAACTTCCATTTGAATTGTTCTAATTAGCCGTAATTTGCAAATAACTCATCAAGTGACCGATCATTTACTAACTTTCTATCTATCAATTTCACATTCTCTTGTTGTTCCCCCACTCTTATTTTAGAAGTCATTGATTAATTTTGCTTCCATCACTCTTTCTCTCCCTCTATTTGTTTATTAACAGTGGATTGTAATAAAGGAAGGCAAGAATAAAAAAGATTGGAAATAGTCAATGATAAAAAAGGGAATATCCAAACAGGCAGTAATACTATTTAACCCGTAGTCGTTGAGTAAGAGAAAAAAGCGAGAGAGAAAGAGAGAGAGAGAGAGAGAGAGAGAGAGAGAGAGAGAGAGAGAGAGAGAGGAGAGATATATAGCGAGCCGAAAAGGGTTAATATTGAATTTTGTCTTTTTATTTTTATATTTAACAGGCTTTTCAAGTTGACTTTTCCTGAAACAAATAATAACAAGAGCTCAATGAGTAACACAACGGTCGCATTTTATCTGGTATATATATATATATATATATCTAAATGAATAAATGCGAAAATTTGTTCATTTATCGCTCCTATATTATAATAAAATCGGTTTACTGTTATTTGAATCAACAATACAGCATACTATTTTGAAATACTGTATGTATATTGCAGACTAAATATCTTTGTTTATGGCTTTTGGGCTGGGATCAAAGTGTAGTATCTGTTCCGATGGATACTACACCCTATAGACCGGTACCGTCTTGGCCTTCGGGCCTTGATTCCGCCGGTCTGAGGGTTTGTCCTGCGCAGTTCTAGGAGGTCCACCCCAGGCTTTGCCTTCTCACCCTTTGAGAAGGGGTTAGTTTATTGCTAATCGCCTGAGGCGCCCCTACTGGGGAATGCCGACCGGCTGCCCAGGCATTTTTTGTAGGCTAGAGTGTTCACTTTCTCGAGTGCTGGTATTCGAATCCCAAATTCTGACCTTGTGTCACATCTTTCTGCTGTGAGAGGGAAGTAAATAACTAAATATCAATTTAAATGCCTAATTTAAATAAGTATATTAAAGCAGTTCATAATAAATTAATATTTGGTGCTATTCATTTGTAATTTTATTGAACTATTTCTCTGTCTGTCTATCTGTCTGTCTGTCTGTTTCTCTCTCTCTATATATATATCGGCGAAACTATTGCATATATATATATATATATATATATATATATATATATATATATATATATATATATATATATATATATATATATATGCAATAGTTTCGCCGATATTAACAGCAATTAAAGTGATTTAATAAAAAAAGTAAAATTACTAAAACCTTTCGTAAAATATTTTTTAATTAATTTTCAAGAGAGGTAATTCAAATTAAAGTAACATCACTGACTAGAAAGAAAGATATACCGATGATGATACATGAACAATAAGAGTTTATAAAGAGGCGAGAGGGGGACTTCTTACCTGTTTGCTTTCTCCCCCCCCCCTCCATCTAAAAGGTTTTGGTTATTTTTGTTTGAATTGTAATTGTAGTGTTCTTGGTATTTATGTTGATGAGACATTTTAATCAAGAAAAACTTCGTTTCAGTAACGATCGTACGTAGAGACCTTTGTTAATGTTGAATTCTTGGAACTGATATACTTAAAAATGAATATGTTACAGATTTTGATTATTCTTAAATTGTCATATGATATATCTGGTTGACCCAAAGTCTTAGGTGTTTATGGATATATATATATATATATATATATATATATATATATATATATATATATATGCAGCATCTTCTCTTGCAGGCAAGTATTGTTGAATATAAGAGACAACTTATGTCTATATATCCTTTGGTAGTTTCGGAGGCGAATTGGCTGATGAATTTGTCATAGTATAGATTTGTGTCCCAAGTACTTTCAGACCCATCCGGGTCCATCTTCAGGTGAATGAGGTTAATCAGGTACACCCCATGTGTTTGTATTATAGAAGGTTTTGGCGGGAATTATGTAATAAGTACGAAACTATAGTTAGAACTATAGACATTTAAGTACATTATTACTGATATTAAGTTAATTCTATTAATTAGTTTTTTTTTGGTTTTTATATATAGGGCTTATAATAATATATGGACTGTTTGTTTGTTAGTACTATACTCTAATATTTTGGTATTTTCTAGTAAGAGTTTTCTGAATTCCGATCGGGGGCAGGAATGGTCGTTAGTTAAGTGTTAGGCTATGGCGCTAGTATCAGACAAATGCATCGTCAATCTTCTCGACAAAGTCGTGGTAATCAAACCTATGTATATGTTTTTTTTCTTGGTTGTCGGAGACACAGTCTCCCAAAGGACATTTAAACTCATAAACAAGGTTTGTCTTATCCAAAACTCTAATCGAGGGGGAAGAATTATTTGTGATAATAAGGTTAGTGGTTTTTACTTTATTGTAGAAAATGATCAGTTTTACTTTTTTATTTGGGTCAGTAGAGAATACGTTCTTATTAATAATATTTCTTAGAACTTGTTCATCTATTTTATAATTGTGATGGAACTGGTTGCGATAAAATAGTTTAATAGTTGTGTTAAGTGGAGAAATAGATTTCTTCATCATCATCATCATCATCATCATCATCATCATCATCGTGGGAATTATTTTTAAACAGTAGAATTTGTTGGTGGATTACATAGTTTGGGAAGCCATTATTAACTAGAGTTTTCTATATTGATAAGTTCATGTTGGAAGATAGGGGAGGAGGCAATTAGTTTAGCTCGAGTTAGTAAGTTTTTAATAATGGCTATTTTATATCTAAAAGGGCATTCACTAAGTAAGTTAAGGGTACATAGGTCTTTGTTTGTCGGTTTTTGCTAGGTAGATGTAGAGAATTCATTGTGATTAGTCTATATTAAAACGTCTAAAAGAGGTATTTTTTTGTTATCAATGTTTAATTCGTAGGTGAAATCAAGAACGGAGTTATTTTGGAACGTGGTTTTTAATATATTAATTTAATTTATAGTATTTGTAAGAATTAAGATGTCATCTACGTATCGTAAATATATTGTTGGTGTATTGATAAGGTTAAAGACTTTAGTTTCTAAGTTGGACATGTAGTAATTGCTAAAGGTTGGACCAAGCACGGAGCCCATAGCGACACCATCTTTTTGGATATAAATGTTGCCGCGATGATCGTAAAATGGAACTTCAGTCGTTCAAGCTAGCAGAATTTTACGTAAGGTGCTAGGGTTAATTTTTAGAGGGCGGTTATTAGGGTTATTGTAAATAGTATTAATGATTATATTAATAGTTTCTTCAACAGGTACATTAGTAAAGAGATTTTCTACAGCTAGAGAGGCAATAACGCCATGTTCAGGTTTTTTTTACTTCTTAGAGTTCGTATTAGTTGATGTGTGGATTTAATACTACATATGTTGGGAATATATAGGGATATCAAATTGTTGATTGTTTTTGATGATTTGTAAGTGGGTGTAGGTATTTGAGAGATAATTGGACGCAAGGGAACGTTCAGCTTATGCGTTTTCACTGTTCTATAAATATATCACCTTTGATTTTAGGTAGCTTTTCATTCTCACAAAGGGCGTTGTTAGCAGTAATTAATTTATTAATTTTAGTTTTAAGGAGAGGGGTCGCATTTATATTTTGGAATTTGTTACGATCTTCGAGAGTGCTTTCTAGTTTTGAGTAGTAGTCAGATGTATTATGTATGACATGCATATTACTTTTATCTGCTTTTTTTTATAATGATGTCAGGATGATTTCGCAGTTGGTGAGCGGCGAGTTTTAAATGTTTTGTTAATAAAGATGTACTAGGTTTGATGTTATATCTATTTTTAGTAGTTTCAGCCTTTAGTAAATCGCGGAGTTTGGGTTTCATATTAAATTCATTATCCTCCTCAAGTTTTAGTATATTTTGACATAGTAATTCAAATTCTGTTTTTTTGTGTAGGTTTTGGTATCTTGGAAATAAATGGCAGTTAGGTCCTAGGTTTAGAAAATCTATTCGTGGTTAAGTTATTTCAAAGTCAGAAAGGTTAATGAATGTATCTTCCTGATTTGGCAGTAGTAGGGAACCTTTGTAAATGTTGTTTATTTTTTTCTTTGAGTTTAAGTTTATGTTGTGCATCTTTTTTAGTGTTGATTTGTGAGAGACAGAATTCAACTTCCTGGAGTTTTTCCGGAGTAAGGTAGTTTTTGAGTTTTGTACGTATCTTTTCCGCTTCGATATGGAGATTGTTGAGATGATCTTTGCTGATTTTAATAGAATTAACTTTAATATACGTAATACTATACTAAAATGTCTATAGTTTTAACTATAGTTTCGTACTTATTACATAATTCCCGCCAAAACCTTCTATAATACAAACACATGGGGTGTACGTGAGTAACCTCATTCCCCTGAAGATGGACCCGGATGGGTGTGAAAGTACTTGGGACACACATCTAAGCTATGACAAATTCATCAGCCAATTCGTCTCCGAAACTAAGATCCTGATTCGGACTATTGAAAGGATCTACCAAAGGATATCTAGACATTAGTTGTCTCTTATATTCAACAATATATATATATATATATATATATATATATATATATATATATATATATATATATATATATATATATACAAAAATACCACATAAATAACTTATTAAAGAATTAGGTAATACTATAGATTTAGCTTTTGCAGGAGGACAAGGTAAATACATAGACTTTGCAAAATCTAAAGCCTTTTGGTGTAAAACTAAAAATGGTAAGAAGAGTGTGTCCAAAACTGGTCTGACAATGCTTATAAGTCACCTTATAAAAGAGAGTTACATTCAAATAGGAAATAAAGTACTACTCCAAACAATAGGTATTCCAATGGGTTTGGATCCTTCTCTATTTTGGGCAAATCTATATTTACATAGGCTTGAATATATGTATATATCATCATTAATAAAAATGATATATCTAGAGCGTATAGTTAGCATGGATGTAGGCGATATATTGACGACCTTGTTTGCATTAATGATAGCGATGAGTTTGCAAATACTAAACATTTAATATATCCTAAGGAGTTAAAATTAAACTGTGAACATAAGGGAACACAAGCTCCTTTTCTTGATTTGGATAAAAAAAATTGAAGATAAAATATTTATCTATAAACTGTTTGATAAAAGAAATTCATTTCCTTTTCGTATCGTGCGGATGCCACATAAAAATAGTACCTGCTTTGTGTATATATTTTACGAGCGTATTATGTTCGAATTTCTGAGGATTGCTCGTGTTACCTTAAAATTGGTAGAGTTTATGCCCCCAATTTCTGACCTAATAATAAGAATGATTAAACAAGGTGGCGATCAAAATTAAATATTTAGACAATTAAATAAGGCAATTACTCGCCATCCTGATGCTTTTAAGTCTTATCAAATTAATCAAAATAAATTGATAGAGCAAATCCAAAGCTATCTAAATAAAAATAATGTAGAATATGTATAAACGTATGTATAACACATATACTAATTATATGAAAAATAGTTACGTTTAATAAACAGTAGAAAGGGATAAAGAAAGAAAGAAATGTTAAAAAAGAATAAGAAGAAGAAGAAGAAGAAGAAAGAGAAAAAATCGGCAGTTAACTTATGAACGCCGATTGGAAATGCTGTGATTTAAAAAAAAGAAGAAGAAGAAAGAGAGAAAAAATCGACAGTTAGCTTATGAACGCCGATTGGAAACGCTGTGAGTTAAAAGAAGAAGAAGAAAGATATAAACAATCGACAGTTAACTTATGAAGGTCGGTTGGAAACGCTGTGAGTTAAAAAAGAAGAAGAAAAAGAAAGAGAGAAAAATCGACAGTTAAGCTTATGAACGCTGTGAGTGGGCAAGGAAAATTAGTATTTATTTAAAATTGATGACAAGGAATTAAACAACAAAGGAGGAGGAGGCGGAGGCGGAGGAGAGGGAGAAAAAAGGACTAAAATTATATATATGTATATATATAATAAATTTTAAAAAAATATTTTGGTACGTTGATCATTTTTATATTGTTGATATAAAACTAAAACTAAAATACATTAATCACCTAAAAAGTAGTGTAATGGATTCGTCTAAACACTTTAAAATGCAGCAACATTTTTGTAAGTAACGGATAAATTTTATTAGACAGACGAACGACACAGGTAAGGAGGACTTCTTTTTTTAATAACTAATATAAGTTAGCAAACATTTATACGGAACAAAACTTAGATTTTGTATACGGAACGTTTATGTTTTTGTCTTTTAAGGGAAGTGAGGTCTGATCAACTCTGCTGGGAAGCCATGAAATTAAACACTGTCTTGTTTTTAAATTCCCGAAACAGTGTTTCATGGTAAACAACTGATGATCCCTATAATAACTGTACAAATTAAATTGACTTACATGAGTGATTTTCCACTAAACGACTTCGGACGTAAATTTTTTTCCTTATAGTTTTAATGGTTGAGATACTTCCGAGACTATATATATATATATATATATATATATATATATATATATATATATATATATATATATATATATATATATGCTGTAAATATTTTTAAATGTTAAAGTGTTTATATACCATACATACGATATCGTTTCGTTTTTCTACCCCTGTCAATGCAGGAGTAGCAGTTGCATGGCATCGCACGCAGTTCGTAGATTCAGACTAGAATCATGAGGCTAACGTCTATACCCACGCAGCCACGATATATATATATATGATATTATTGTAGTTTGCTTGAAGCATTATTTAGTGTGTATAAAAGTAATTTATAAAAGGCAATACAGTACAGAGGTGCAACGAGGAAACATGGACTGAAGCAAATTAAAACATATAACGGTGGAATGAGTTTTTCAGTTGTCAACTTTTTATTAATACAATATATTTTATATTATATTACAATCTCCCTTTCATCAGTGTGGTTTGATGGAAGTTCCGTATGATATGGTATTTCAGAATGAAAATTTCCCATCGTTAGATGCGTGTCCAACCTTAATTCAAACGTGAATAGGAAGATATATATATATATATATATATATATATATATATGAGAGAGAGAGAGAGTGAGAGAGAGAGAGAGAGAGAGAGAGAGAGAGAGAGAGAGAGAGAGAGAGACGCCTTCTCACACTTTTTCCTTTCAATAGTCATTTTTCCTCAGTTGGTTTGCTGATTGAAACTCAAACTAAAATACGCTATTTTGACTTCTAGGCTATGATTACAGTGTAGTATCTGTCCTGTCCATAAATCAGAGTACTTATATAAGCATATTTTAGTTTCAACAAAGATTGAGCAATAATATCGTGGGGTCTGCACCTGCACCGGACGTCTATAGAATGAACATATGTCACAAGCTGTTGCAAGGGGTTTTGAGCTAGACCCCTATATTAAGATATATTCGGAAACTACATTAACCAGAGTACTAAGATAAGTATGTTTCAGTTCTAACAAAGGGGGTACAATAATATCGTGGTGTTTGCATCTGCAACGGACGTCCATAGAACAACCGGACAATAAAGATATACCGTTACATTTTTACACGCAATTATTCATCGTTTTTCTTTTAAGCATGCCAGTAATATACAATTATACAACAGATGAAGGATACAACTGTGGAATTTCAATGAATATAATAATATATTAAACCAGAGATGCAAGATAATTTCGCGATGAAGACACAGAAATAAATTCAAAATAACAAACCGGTAAACGTACTAATTACCCACGCCTATAAAATTAGGACAATATTAATCATAGGTGTTCCTTTATTTAAATCTAATCCTAAAACATTCTACATATGACATACGGTTTAACGAGTGTAGTTGGTTGCATGCAGTGATTACACGTGCGTGTGACTGTCATTTGTGCGTACTTCTTAAGTATCTATTTACCACAACACCTCTAATATTTGTTTTTACTTTTCCCCTGCAAAACAAAATAACAGAACGATATCGCTAATTCATAGAGAATAACCTTTAAGGTCGTTTGTTAATATTGAATTTATTCATATTAAAAGTAAACATTCTATTAGTAGTATTATCATCATCTATGCAACAGAGGACGACACATTCACTTTTATACGGCAATTTCACGTTGATACGCCGGTTCCCGTCAGATCACCAAAGTTAAGCGACGTTCAGCCTGGTCAATACTAATATGAGTGACAATCTGGGAATACCAGGCGCTGTATGTAGGAGAACTCTCTACTTATTTTGGTATTGTTTCCAATCGTCTCGGACTTCTCCTTGCCATTGGAATCAAGCATTACCGATTCAGGAGAGGTTTGGTTGTTGATTATGCAACCCCTGCGTCACAATTGACTCCCAGCATAAACACACTTACAGGGAATATCCATTGTCTCTCAAGACTGAACGGAGGCCATAAAACATAAAAAAATTGCCACAGGACATAAACCATGTTTTGTGACGGAGCGAATTGAATGTATATGTGAATGTATGTATGTCTGCATTTGAAAGTGTGCGGGTATGTGTGTAGGTGTTGATGAGTATCATAATGTGGGTGTAAGAGCGATTCAATATGAGTACACACTAGCGCCTTTACACCTACTTGTGAATTCTTTGATTTGTAGCTAGAGAGACTACTACCACCTATATAAGATCCAGTGTTAAAAGAGAAAAATATCTAATAACTATTAAATCGTAACTTCATTAAAAATCACTGTGCAATTCCACATCCTCTTCTCAGGATATGGAGTGAATTTCTTTCGAAACCGCAATGTTAATTTTTATCTTCGTTTTCAGGAGTAAAATTATATTTTCATTTGAAATCTGAAGATTCCGCTGGGCGGATGAAATAGATTATTACTTATAACTGACACTGTGTTTTGAGTTTTTTCATGTTACTTTGTCAGTATTGTTCTGCAATTAAATTGAGCTCTCTAAATGGAGTTACCCTGTGAAGTATCCTACACCAAAATCGAACCTACCAAGTTACACACACACGCACATACACACTTACACGCGAACATATATAGTCATCCACAGAATGCTGTTTCGTTGTCACTTAGAACTGATTATCACTTAGCACTTTTATCCGTTTTATCCATCTGACAGTCTTCGGGAGGTTAAAAGTTCAATCCTCAGTACGAGCGATATTAAAACTACTTTTATCCGATCATGGCCGACGTAAGGAGAAAAGCTACCCCCGTGAACTAAATAAAGGGTTTCGTTCGAAACTTCGTACAGATTCCCGAGTTCGACAAGACGCACCTGAAGAAGGTCGAGGGTTATTCCGGCTAAAACGTTGTAAAAATAACATCCAAGATGAGAACAGTAGTCCGAATAATCCAGATAATACAAATCATCGATCCTCATCTAAAAAGAATATCCGAGATACTAAATCATTATTTTAATACGGCGCATGAACTCCACCCGCGCTAACCTAATATATATGTATGCGTATCATATGTTATGTCAAGCATTCGCTTAATCTGAAGATTTGATGAAGCATTGTATTTATTCATCTTCAAGTAGTCTGTTTGAAGGCGTTTTTATGCTGCCATATTGAAAATTACTGATGGGGATTGGCTTTGCATCCCATTACCTTCAGAACCTGATTCATATGATCTGAATCTTTCTGATTCGGCCAACTTTTCTGATGACATGCAAATTGAATTACCGTTTTCCTTTTCTCCCATTTATTATTTATCAGAATACAGCTTTTTATGTTTTATTCCCCGACCCACACGGTTTACTGGACGCGACCCCATGTTTTGAATAGGTTATATTTTGTTGAAGATTGCCAGGTTTCTTACGGGGTGAAAAACTGGGGCACAAATTGTTCAATAGACATTTTAATCAATATTTTTGTAAAAGTCTAAGCTTCTTTGGGGACTGGTTTCATTGGTAACGGTTATTTTAAAACGACATTCACGCAAATACGATAAAAACTGAAACACTATGCAACTAAAAATACGTTAGTATGACAGCCAGAATTGAATGGATATCCTTATATCTAAAGCATGCATATATGTATGTGTGTCGCGACATGACAGTTAAACGGTTGATCTAAGAACCAAACTAAACGCAAATTTAGAATCTGCACCTTTGATACGATGTTCGTATCGATGTCAGTAGTTCTTGAACCTTTTTTTATGACTCATTATTTAAAATTAAAAGTACGTAAAGATAACATGTGAAACAAATGTTCCACCATTTTTAGCGTTTCATTTCCAGCCGACCGAACAACATACTTATAATTATCTGAAACTTTTCCCAACCAGTAAGAAAAAAAATTAAGAAAGATATAAAAATACGTCACGGTTGTTTCTTTTTTAGTCAAATAACCGTACGTATTTGACATACTTTTTTATTATTTATTATTGGAACTTTTCTTTATCTTTCGTTTTTTATTTGAGACAATCGAACTATTTTAGATCTATGCTGAGTGATCCCGACGCCTAACTAATAAACAATATAAGTAGGTTAAAAAGACAAATAAGTAGGTTAAAAAACAGGTTAAAAAGACAATTTGTTTAGTGGCCGTGTGGATAACACGTTCACCTCCAGTTCAGTTTTATGCCATCTTTCAGGGTTCGAACCTGACACTAGACAATTGACTTTTTTTTTTGTTATAGCCTTCCTGTCATCTCCTAGTCGATATCGATCAGTATCATGAACATGAATAATATTACAAAAATTTATTTTATTGCGATAAAAATGAAAAATAACATTTTTTTTTCATTTGAGCTGACGTGTAGAAGAGAAAGGTTTGAGAAACCCGGCGTTGCTGGGTATTTTACCTTGTATTTTACATGTCTCTCTTTTATATATAGAGGATGTGTGGAAAGTAACATCGTATTATTAAGTAATTAAGTAATTCATTACGGAAGCCTTATTCTCACAAGCAAAGAAAATGATAAGAAAGTGTATAGCATAGGTTTTTTTTAGAAAATTAATATGGAAGCGAGCATTCGCCACAAGCTTCTTAATCCGCCTAAGAACCGCATCAACTAATTTGACAAGAAACTCATTTTTTAATTTTTTCTTACTAGTTGAATGATGATGAATACAATGAAAGGATTGAAAATCTCCACATACCACCCACTCAAAACAGTCGACTTGAAAAACAAAAGTCGCTACATTCCATACACGATATTTCTGACAAAGAAGGAAAAATTGCTGTTTTCATTTGTTAATTTATCCGTCTCATTAATCCTTATCTTTGATAAGTGTTGACTCATTAGTAAAATAAAAAAAGCTGGTGGCGAATACTAGCGCCCATATTGAATTAAAAATAAAACTATTCTATACACTTTCTTATATTCATTTTCTATAAGAAGTATATTTCAGTAGTAAATTATGAGTACTTGATAACATAAAGTTACTTTTTACACACCCAGGAGATCTACTTAATCACTTTTCTCATCCCTGTCTGTCTGTAAAAACATCACAAATACAATGAGATTTAAAAAAAATCTCTGCCGTTTTATTATTTCTTTATAACATACATGTATACACATAAAACACCCAACCTACCCCCTCCCCCATATGGGATGGAGGCAGTAGCTATCCAAACCGACTGCTCCATCTCTTTTCTGGTTCAGTCGAACGAGAAATATCCTCTATATACATTCGCCACGTCAGCTTATCGGTTTCTTGTCTCTGGCATATGTAACCTACTTGAGAATTCCACTCTGCCTAACCTTTAACCTTGCATGGAAATTTACCATACTAAACTTATTTTTAAACACCCGCATCTAAATATTGTTACACATGTGTTCCGATGCATGAATATACATCGAGGTACAATGAGATTTTAGGATTTCTTCTCAAAGACAACAGACAAATTGACACCGATTTTCTGATCAAACAACTCACGCATGACGGGTTTAAATGGAAAACTAATTATTTTCTTTACTAGTAAAGGACTCTTATCGCCATTCCTTGCAATGGTTCTGCCATCTTAAAGACGCAATTGGAATAGGCGTCTTGGTATTAAGACTTAATTTATGAGACACGTGCGCATTATTGGATTTATAATAATATTTGAAGTATATTATAACAGTTTAAGCATCTGTCCACATCACGTAAAAGATTATAACTATAATCTAGAAATAAATGACATCATTGCATCTCTTAATAGAATTTGATAAATCGAGTATTAACAATTATCATTAGTAGAATACGCGTCATAATGTTCATATACCTTCAAGCATTTTAATAAGTGCACAGGAAGATCGGACTAAAAGATACTCCAAAGAAAGTTAAAACATACGACTTTTCTTCATTTTTTACTAATCAGCCACCACTCATCAAGGCTAAAAGCCACTCGAGGATAAGGGTCAATGTTGTAGCCTTAAGGGGATAGAAAAGAAATGAGACAACAATGCGGAAGTGTTAACAAGAGTATGTAGTTACACAAAGTACAGAAATAATGGGTTGCCAGAGACTAGTTCTAGCTTGGTCATAGCGACTCTGTTTGTTACCACCATTATCACTATTCATAGTGTTGGGAGAGTCTATGTAGTGACGCAATAGGGTAGATAATCATAACAGTTAAAAAAAATGAATAAATTGTCAGTTGAATGGTGATGAATATTATGAGAAGATTAAAAATAATGAATGTAATGAATAACATTTGAAGACTTTAGGGAAGGTTTATGACATTGGGTTTGAAAATGACTATGTTGTAGCCCCCCCCCCCCGGGAATCAATCTTGTGGCAATGTGTTCCACAAATGAGAAGTTCTTGGTAATAAACTCTGTTCATGGAAATTCCGTTTGATCTTAGACACACGGATGACGATAATAACAAAAGTTTCACAAGGAGAAACGATAAATTGAAGCTCAGTCGAGCACTTTCCATGGAAATAACGATAGAGTAGAAAAAGAGTAGCAACGTCTCTTCTGTGAGAAAAGGCTTGCAGAGAACTAGATTGCGAAATCGATTTTGAACTCTGCCAAGGCAAAACAGATTGATCAGAGCGACATCTTCCTGGATGTAGCAGAAGTACTCCACCTTAGGACGCATACAACTCTTTTATACTTAGAGGATTAAACCGCGAGTCGGGTAATTTCTGGAGCGGTAGAATGGTCCAATAATTACTCCAGCAACCGTAGCAACATATTGGGCATAAGTCTTCTTTTTAGAACTGGAGTGAAAGCCACACATAAGAGCTTACCAAAACAAGGGACTTTCTTAAGAGATCCATTAATTTCGACTGCAGCAAAACTATGATCCAAACGTTTGTGGTGAAAGGAGAGAAGTTTGGTTTAAAATGTGTCAAAAGTACCAAACCATCTTTTCCCCCATTCAACCGCATGCTCCAGATCACTAAAGCGGAAGAATCAGCAAAATATTGATCACCAATGCTCTTCGAAGTGCAACCATAGACAGTTGCGTCGTCTACATGATGTTCATATTCATGAACATTATCCTTTTTTGCTGTGAAAGTTTTACAAGGAGGAATATCTAATTTTAATGACATTTAAACCAGATGTATAAGAGAAACTAATTCAGAGAGTTTTTCAAATTTTACGCTTCTTCCGATAATGATAGGGGGTGAAACGAGGGGCAGTAAAAAAAAAAGAATGTAATATGGTGTGAATGTAATATAGTAAATAGATTTCTCAGGTTGACATTTATATCAACAAATGATCTCAGTATATGATTTGGAAGATCATTCATGAGGACCAGGAAGAGAGTTGTGATTCAGACTTCTGCCCATCAACAACTACTTTTATAGATCTATCAGAGAGAAAGGATCTGATGGTTTAGACATTCAGATATTCCATAACTAGCAGGTTTGTGAATCAACACGTTGTGTCAGACCCTATCGAATGCCTTTGATTATATCAACAGCTATCGCCCTAAAAGCAAAGCTGCATCGAGAGATTGACTGATCTGATGCGATATTATAGTTAGCATGTCATCTGCTGATATTGCAAGACAACATCTATATTGCTTAAGTCTTCTATTTTAGATTGAGAGTAAAAGCAAGAATCTGAAGGTGATAAAAATGGGGAAGCTTGTCTTTTTAAAATATACTAGCAGGGCTACCCGGCGTTGCCCGGGGCGATGAAAAACAAAGTAGTAGAAATTAAATAGTGTGTGTAACATCTTTATATAAACACTTCAACTCGCTTCCTTTCTCTAGCCGTCTCTCTTTCCCTGGCCCCCATTATTTTCATCCCTTCTTTAACCCTCTATTTCCCTTTTTCCAATATGATTCTTCTCTTGTTTAAATGTGTTAAAAACTAACAATAATGTAATTCACCCCCCCGGAGTCATCTGCTTTAAATGTAATAGTGTAATGTTACATTTATTGGTCCGGAACATAAAAAAATACAAGTACCATGCCTGGGCCATATACTGCACAAGTGCCATGCCCCGGGTCATATACTGCACAAGTACCATGCCCGGGTCATATACTGCACAAGTACCATGCCTGGTTCATATACTGCACAGGTGCCATGCCCCGGGTCATGTAATACACAAGTACCATGTCTGGGTCATATACTGCACAAGTACCCTGCCTGGATCATATAATGCACAAGTACCAGTCCCCGGGTCATATACTGCACTAGTACAATGCCCGGGTCATATACTGCACAAGTATCATGCCTGGGTCATATACTGCACAAGTGCTATGTCCCGGTTAATATACTGCACAAGTGCCATGCCCCGGATCATATAATGCGCAAGTATCATGCCCCGTGTCATATACTGCACAAGTACCATGCCCCGGTTTATATAGTGCACAAGTGTCATGCCCCGGGTCATATAGTGCACAAGTGCCATGCCCCGGGTCATATACTGCACAACTGCCGTGCCCCTGGTGATATACTGCACAAGTACCATGAACCTGGTCATATACTGCACAAGTACCATGCCTGGATCATATATTTCACAAGTGGCAATAAGAAGAGAAACCTAGATGGCGTTAAAATATTATCAAATACTATCACTCTGACGCCACGTACCTATCACTATGACGTCAGGGTGAATGATAACTTAAAAAAATTGCGATCACATTAAACGAACCGAAAATAATGAAGATTGAGCAACCCTTGCCTCACTATGTGTCACTCTCCTCCTCCCGCCTCTTACAATGGCGTCATTTCCAGTGATTCAGAGTTAAATAAAATTAAAAGTTATTTCAAATTATTAAATTATGACTCATCATTTTCATTAAAAACCATAAATTGTTTTATGTACGTGAGGTATAATTTGCCGGACAACGCCGAATACTTTTCTTTTGTGTACGTACAGAGTGGCGGGCAGTGGCGGCTAGTGGCAGACCTTGTCGCAGTTTCTTACCCCCTCCATGTAAATAGAATTGACGCTAAGAAACGTTAAATAAAATTTAAAGTTATTTCAAAGTATTACGTAATTAAATTACAATATGACTCAGCAATTTCAAATTACTTATAGTAATTTGAAATTGCTGAGTCATAAAATTAAATATAATGAAAAATAACTAAAAAGACCCTCCACCTGATGAAATATGCCCCATGGACCCCTAAGGGGTGAGTTTATAGATTCAGGAATACTCTCATAATCTTACTCTGTGAATTTTACATAAGAATACACTTTTATATTTTATGTATATTCTTTAACCTTGTTTTAAAAACCTAAATTGTGATTTTAAACATGAGTTATCATTCTTTCTTAGCTATCCTCTAACAAATAAATTTCATTAAAATCGATAAATTGTTTTATGTACGTGAGGTATTATTTGCAGGACAACACCGTATACTTTTCTTATATAATATATTATAAAATGTACAGGTATTTATGTACGTACAGAGTGGCGTCTAGTGGCGGACCTTGGCGTAGTTTCTTACCCCCCCCATGTAAATAGAATTGACACTAAGAAACATTAAATAAAATTAAAAGTTATTTCAAATTATTACGTAATTAAATTACAATATGACTCAGCAATTTTAAATTACTATAAAATATAATGAAAAATAACTGAAAAGACCCCCCCCCCTGATGAAATATGCCCCGTGGACCCCTAAGGGGTGGGTTTATAGATTCGAGAATACGCCCATCAACTTACTCTGTGAATCTTACATAAGAATACACTTTTATATTGTATCTATATTCTCTAACATTTTTTTCTATAGGGCACACACACACACAAACATAAAGACATTCAATTTTATATAGAAGATTACAATTGAGATTAAACGCGTGAATATATATTTTTCAATATGCAGAATTAAACCTCCACTACAGGATCTAAGTATAAATTATCTTCCACTCTATAATAAATAACAATGTGTATTTATTTTTACATACATTCGTCCCGTCACACAAATTTTAGCGAATATAAAATTACAACCCGAATCCATTTCAAGTATGGAAGAAAATTGAGAAATCAGTTAAAAAGAAAATTCCCACTTCGTAATGGCGGCCAAAACCTGTGTTAATAAAAAAAAACATACTTTTGCCCGTTTTTTTTTTTTGCAAATAATAATTTGTTTTCAACAGTTTTTTTCAATTATTAACAAATAATAACATCGAACTGTGTTTTATAATTTGAATTTTTATTTTTTTAAATTTTAAAATAGTTTTATTATTATTCATTAACCAAATATAATTATATTAGACAGTAACACACAATTATTTACACATAATAAATTCAAACTGTTTTTTCATTAGAAAATTGTGTTAACAAAATTTAAATATATTAAGAATTCACATGTTTATATAGTCTAACAAATTAAACATCATAGTAATGGCGTATCCAATATAGAACATTGCCGAAGAAATTGTCGAAGCTGCCAAAAATATATTGGCGATTTTCTTGGAGCATTAACACCGGTCGAAATTTACGATTTCAGATTTTCCGGCCATGACGGAGTAGATTTTTTTTTAAAAACCAAAAAGCAAATCCATTCCAATTTTTTTCTTTCTGCTTTCTATACAGATTAATACGTTTTTTTCTGTTCTTTTTTTCCTAAAGATTTCTTTCTATCTTTCTTATTTATTTTTTTAACTTCACTGATTGAGACGTTATTTTATATGAATATGAATATCCGTGCAAACGCTGGCGAAGAATATTTTTTCATCATTTTTAACGAAGTGTGTACATTCGTATTTGATATAAATCTTGTTACTCTGTGGAATTCGAAATTTAAATTCAATAAAAATTAGAATTAACATGTTTTTTTTTTGTGTGTGGAGCGTTTAGCCTTTCAAAGGGACTCGCTTAATTTAATGTTCGTCGGTTTAATACCCCAATTATCTATTAAAACGAACATTCATATAAAACTTTCTTCGCAATTAAAACAAAAAAATGTGATTTTTTCCTTGGATGTTTATTTTGTTAAAATTGTTCTTTTATTATGTCACAGTTAAAAAAATACGCGATTCTTAGGTAGAGATGATTCGTTTCTTATTGAACACACACACTCACACACGTGAGCATGTAAGAAGAGGCAGAGAAACCTAAGCATGGAGTGGATAGATTTCTAAAAGTCATACGATAGTGTGCCCCACACATGACTTCTACGCTGCTTTGAACTATATAAGATCCATCCAGTCATCCATTTTAATACTACAGTCCAAATAAACTTTCTCATGTTCCAAATATTTCAAATATATTCCTCACCCACCCTTTCAATTACCCCTGCTCATCCCCCACCTCTTTCTCTCATCGCCAGCCACAGTAGTCCTTGCTCCCTCCACCCTTCCCCTTTTTTTCTCCCACTCATTTTTCATTCTCTAACAAGTACGGACGTCCAGCTAGACGCTGCCATTATTTTTCATTTTATTTTATTTTTCTTCCCAACATGTCTACCCTACATGTATCCGTGCTTGCATGATATCTTTTCCCTATATCATCATCCTGATGAAGTCTTATAAATAAAGACGAAACGTTGATGTACACATAAAAAACATCCAGTTTTTGGTTTTCCTTTTTCATTTTACCATCACGTTCGGATTACCTTCATCCTTCTCTTCCCATATATATATATATATATATATATATATATATATATATATATATATATATATATATATATCCATACACTTTTGGTTAAAATCTACGAAGTTTCCTTTTTCATATTTTGTAAGTGTTTTTTCAACTTTTCAAACAATCTTCTGAGTATCGAGGACTAGTTGGCGTAAAATGACCTACGTTTTTTTTCTGGAAGTCGCTCCCGACAAGGTATGAAGCCACTTGATGTAAAGAGCTAAAAAATACTTCTTCAGGGTCAAAAACTAACCAACGATAAGTGTTAGATGGATAGATTCCGACCCAGAAAACAGCAATTCTTCCCCCTTTATCAGAAACATCGCTCATGAAATGTGAGGGCCCAAGGACAAAATAAGGGAAGGGAGAGTTAGGAGGCTGTTGAAAGTAAACCCATGGTCCACTTTCTACTCTCCTAAGATTATTGCATGATTCAGCTCTAGCACTTTAGATCTTCGCGAACGTCATCAGATTTTGTTGCTGTTTATTTAAAGTACCTAATTTATTGTTTTAGTGTAATTTTTTGGCGTGTAAAATAGACGATTTGATCACTTCATCGTTCATTTATTTATTTGAGTTTCTATTAATATCTTCATTTATTTAAAGTTTATTGTTGTTTAAAAGGTATTTTAACAAACACACACATATTTGATCAATGAAAAAGATTATTTCTGGAAAAGAATTAAGAATATGTTTGATAATGGATAGGGAATGGATGGGTTTTGAGTCTATGTATTTTATATACCTTATCAAAATATTCCTAGATTGATTGAATGTATACTTAGTAAGAATTCAACTAATGATAAAGTACTTAATAAATTAAGTAACGTAACTGCTCTAAAATAGTGGGTATGTTAACATTGCAAGTAAATATAACAAACAGGACACAAAATAATAATAATATGAGGAACAGAAGGATTATCTGGTTCACACCACCATATAATCAAATGATGAAAACTAAACTAGGTAATACATTTCTAAAGCTTATAAATTAACACTTTATTACAATTAGCCCTATAGCATCAAATCTTTAATAAAAATAAATTAAAACTTGGTTAGAGCTGTACTGAAAACTTATATATTAAAATCGAAGCACATAATTATGAAAATAAATAAAATCAGCAAAGATAAATAATGTTAGAAAAGATGACAGCTATACTACTACTACTACTACTACTACTACTACTACTACTACTACTACTACTACTACTACTACTACTACTAAATAAAACTCATTGAGTGCGGAAACCAACTCATTTAAGAATATAACGCCGACCAATCACAGATAAACCGAAATAGAAATAACAGGGCGTAACACAACCAGAAACATCGACGAAGCATTATACAAAACTAGGCGAGCAGAAACTACCAGCGTCGTTAAGAAAAGTCACATAAGCTACTCACTAGAAGTTGGTGCCACATAAAATGGTCATAAAGGATCAAGGAGGATAGAAAGACCGAGAAGAGAGAGCATCATCCAGATCCCTTCACTGGAAGAGCATGGTGAGTACTAAAAAGTATTTCTGCCACTCGAGTTTCAAATAAAACCAACGGCCAGTATCACCGAGAAATGAATAGTAAACAGCTGTTGCGAGACTGTAATGATTTGCAACGATTACCGAAAGAAGCTAAAAGAGCTGGAAATCTGGAGATAGTTATTGGTGATCGAAAACAGCGGAGTACTGGAAAGCTCCCCAAGGACAGGTACCCCTCCCTTTGTGGATGCAAGAGAGATAACTCCTTTTTGCATATTATTTTACGCTGAGAGCATAACAAAAGTCCAAAATTATTTTTGTTATTAACACAAACATCCTTCTTTCTTCCTCCAATTTGAAACCTTGTGAATGTTCCCTGTTAAAAAAAGCCCTATTTTCCTGGTCGCAATTTTATCGACCTTTGATCTGATCGAACGGGTAGTTTACCAGTTCAAGAAGTTTAACCTGTTCTCAAAGAATCAAAACACTCTTTCTAAAGATGTGCAGCTTTCTAAGGGAAATATTCTGCTGGAAATTGATTCATCGCTGGGTTGATAATAAATATTTTATTCATAATGTTTTAGCCAAATTAAATAATGAAATTGATAAAACTTTTAAAATCTAGTAACGCGTAAAAAAAACAGCCGCACTTCATGAGGCGATGCAGGTGATCGAGAATGATTGATATTATTGATGAAATTAAGAACCTCTTTGCCAAGAAAAAAGAAGAAAAAGGGAAAAACTGAATATAATCGATAGAATAATCATTCAATACGTTAATGATTATTCATTTCTGCTTTTTCAAATATTTACGAACTTTAACAGAGTCTGTGTTAAGGTCAGGACGAAAAACCAATAAATAAAGAAAGGTTAGTTGTGCGATGTTACAACATTAGATAGTGTATGTGATTGATCTAATCGATGCCACCATAGACTCTGGAATCGGCTATGCCAAGTTCAAATTCTATCGTTTAATTACGAAAAATTATGATCCAACATTCCACCCCTAGCTATGGGTTTAATAGCAACATATCGTTTAAAACATATCTTTTCCAAAATATATTGTGCTTTGTCATTAAGTAACTCCAAAATGGTTGATATATCGTAAATACGATACACAAGATAGACCAAACAAGTCAACAGAAAATTTATATAAAATGAAGTCATGTAAAATATATACACATAATCGAGTTATGTAAAATGTATATAAATTAACTGAATGTAAATTAAAATGCGGTTAATATAAAATGCATATAAAATGAAGTCAATATAAAATGTACTTAAAAGGAAGTAAATATAAAATGTATATTAAAGAAAGAAATTATATAAAATGTATATAACATGAAATAGATCATTAATTCATTTCGTATGAATCAGATGATGCTATTGTTGGCATTGGTTTCCCTGATATGTTTCTAGTTAGAATTCTTTCTAGAAAGACATCGGGTATTTTCAGGAGGGACCACATGACTTGGCACACCTACGTTCTTAGTCCGTGTCGTTAAACATTTAGCCACCTCCACGTGCCATGGAGTAGATATAAAATGACTATACCATTGATGATGTTCGTCCATCGTTTGCGAAGATGACCGTGGTCATTATATGTTTTTGTATATATATATATATCCGTCCCAGAATGGGTAAAATTAATGCCCCGAACCGAACTACTTTTATGTACCCTTACGAGGATTAAAATCAAGATATAATAATACTAAAAATTATGTCTAGAATCCTTATTCCAATTTAGATTAAAATTCATTACATGATTTTGATCATAGAAAATATCTAAAATTTAACGCTTAAGCTTAAAGGGTTTTAAGAAGAAATTGAAATTAATTTTTGCTTAATTTGTGTATTATGATTACGGATCAAATTGAATGCAAATTTTAAATATTTTAATTTTCAAATTAGAGATTTTGTCCGTATTATGTTCTTCTCTATAAAATACTTCAAAGAAACAGAAATTGGAAGAATATTTATTATTTGATATCTAAGATGTTAAAATTTCACAAAAATCGGAAATATCTGAATTTCACGAAGAGCTTACACGCCCTTTCAGTCCCCTTTGAATACAACTAAATTAAACTAAATATAGCCTACATTATCCACCCTTACACTTAGATTTTTTTTCCCCAAATTCACAATGGTCAGTTAATTAGTTCAGAAGTGAATACCATACATAAAAACATATAAACATATAAACATATACACATACCAAACTTTATATGTATGCGCACTCTAAATGTTCAAATTTACAAAAAATGATAATTACCACCGTTAGTCACCGTGCTGCCGAGAATATATATTCTAAAATTTATAATGATCGGTTCATTAGTTAACGGTTTTATCATGTACAACGAAATATATATATATATATATATATATATATATATATATATATATATATATATATATATATATAACTATTATTTACCGTGTTGCCTAGAATATACATTCCAAAATTCATAATGATCCTTCGATTAGATTAGGAGATTATCCTATATATATATATATATATATATATATATATATATATATATATATATATATATATATATATATATGCATGATAGAAATAAATATAACACAATTAAACACAGGAAGAAATGAAAATCAAATGAGAGATTTGACTCGTTTCGTTGTCAGAAGTGTAGATTTTAAATTTATTGAAAAAACGGCAAAACATAGAAAAGAAGTCGCAAAACCGGGTGTTTTTGGCACATGTGTAATTATTTAAAAAAAATACGGCGTGTGCGAAAAAGACGTTAATTGGGGAAAAGGAAATAACGAAAAAGAAGATAAGGTTTATGTTAGATGGTGATGAGAGAAAGGTAAGTGCACTTGCGATGCACTAGATGCGTGTGAGAAAGGATTCAATCTTGATGAGGGTGCAGCTTATGAGATTGAAGTTTTTCCTGTGTATAACTAGTGCGTTAATGGGCTTGTTGTGTTTGAGCTACTGTTTATTTTCGTAAGTACGAGATTTGATATTTCTGGCCGTCCAGCCAATATATAATACCGGAGATGAGGCAGATTTTATTTTATAGATGCCAGCTTGGGAAAACGTGTCTTGAGAGGGAGGTGAGAACGGGGTTTGGTGTTGAATAAATCCTTAATTGTTTTAGAACTTTTTGGTCAGATTTAAATTGTTGCTGTAGATATAGGGTTTATGGAAAGAACTATATAATTTATTTTTATCAATTTTGTTAATGTTATTTGTTCTGGTAGCGTTGTTGTGAAGGGAAATGTTTGTCTCTTTTTTGTTGTAAATATTAAAAACAGCAGGTTTATTTCACTTCGTACAGATCCTAGTGAAGACTTATTTACCTTGGATTTAGAGTTCCAAGTAAAAGTTAATCTGAAACGTTAGAATAATAATATCAAAGTATAAATAATCGGCGCTATGAAATGGAACTTTTTTGGACTTCAGATATATATAGGTATTGAAGCTATGAATGTCATATGTTTTTAATTATTATTTTTTGGGGGAAATTAATTTTTGTTTATGACAACAAATTGATTGTCAACTGATGTGAAGGTAATTGTTGCTCTTCTTAAAATCATCCGATCCTGAAATGTGTTTTTGATTTTCATGTTAATTTCATGTGTGTTGCCTATCCTCATTATTGAAAAATGTTCTATTTGACCCATCAACCCGGGCATTGTCTTGTTCTTAAACTTATTGCGAATATATCAACAGGAAATTATCTTTATTAAAATTGATGACGTCTATATGCTTATGAGGAAAATCATAAAAGTTTGTCCAGTTTTACTCTTATGTAATTTTTAACTCAGTAGTTGGAGCGTTAATCGTTACGACCAAAACACATTGCCGTGGAAATGAAAGAGTAGATTAACATCTAAATGCAAATTTAGTGTGCAAGCTGTCAAACAGAACTCAATAGGCAGGGAATAGACTATTGCATTGTATATTGTATACAGAGTATTATATATATATATATATATATATATATATATATATATATATATATATATATATATATGTATATATATATATATATATGTATATATATATATATATATATATATATATATATATATATATATATATATATATATATATGTGTGGGAAATGAAAAAAAGGAAAAAAACGATATTTTTATATATTCATCAACGTTTCGTCTTTATTGTAAGACTTTCTCAGGATGATAATTTGAAGTTTCTCTCTTCCCTCCTCTTTCCCCAGCCTCTCAAAATCCATGCCACACCTCACCACAACAAAAATCTCAGCCCCCCCTTTTATCTCTCCCACCCTAAGGCAAATTCACTAATATTCTCACCCCTTCCCTTTTTCACTGCTGCCTTAATGGTATCCACTCAGAGCTTTTCAATATTCATTTCATTCTTCGCCACCACTGACTTCTCACAGCCTGGACTCTCCTCCAGCGCTCACAGTAGCCACAGCTACTAATTTTTCTTCATCACTCCATCATGTCAACCCAAAATTTCGATGTACTTGCATGACATTTTCTTCAAATTATTATCCTGAGGAAGTCTTACAATAAAGACGAAACGTTGATGAATATATAAAAAAATATCTCTTGGTTTTTCCTTTTTTCATTTCCCATTACGTCGGATTACTCCCATCCTTCCTTTCTGATATATATATATATATATATATATATATATATATATAATAACGGTATTAAGAAGGCTGAAGGCAATGGTGCAGAGTGCACGATTTATGATAGATGGGTAGATCATAAAATAAACAACCGAAGGTGAGATCTTACAATTATCGATTTCCTTTTCTTTTCAATCTTACATAATAAACAGCAAGTATAAAATTTACTTTGTATAGTGTCCGGAGGATTGGATATAATATGATATTACCCTCTTAAAAAGGACACAAAAGAAAAGTTCGACCATCGAAAATCCAGCAAGATGGACGCCAAAAAGTAGATAATGACAACAGAATCAGGTTCGCAGATAGAGGAGGGAGTGTTTCAGCAAATAAATAAGTAAATAAACTTTAATATTTTATCCTACATAAGGTGCTCAAAATTAGTGTGTAATATTAAATTAATTAACTGGGTATTACATAGTCAGTAATTAATTGTTTGCTAGCAATAATTTAATTTTTAATTTTGATTTTTTTAAACTTTTTCTTTTTAGTATATTTAAGCAAGTTTATTGTTTGCAGGTTTTCTTGAATTTAATTATTGAACTAATGAATTCTGTTACTAATTAATCAATTCTGATACATTCGTGATGTATATAGGTCTAAATGATGTATATAGGTCTAACTGATAAAATACATTTATAGTCTGCATCTAGTTTCATCGAAGTGGATGAAAATAATTCGAAAATGAAATCTAATTAAAATGTCAACCGTAAAAGATGTCGGCAGAATGAATGGCAGAGGGTAGGCAACTCTGAGTGACACTTAATTTTAAATCTTAATTATTTTTTCAATCTTTAATTTTGATTTTAGTATTAGATCTAAAATAATTGAATACAATTTCATACATTGAAACAGAAGTTTGTGGTCCAGAGTGGACAAATGCTTGAAAATAAATTATTTATATTCAATCATTAAAACGGGTCAGAATCAAACACATCTGTACTCGACATCGTCGAATTATTTTAACACAGCGCACGAACTTTTTCTTCAACCTCGTATGATGCTATTGGACTTTTTTGACTGGAATACTTTCATTTAGTTTATTCTTCGTTTTATATTGTCTCCAACGTTAAGTCAATTTTATACTCGATATTTTAAACTCTTTTATAACACTCATTTTATCAGATATTTTAAGTTCTTTTATAGTCGATATTATTTTTTTATTCCTATTTATTTTTTGTAATCATTGTAATTTATTGTAAAAAATAAATAAATAGAATAAAATCCAGCATTGCATTCTATCACAGATGCTAGTCTTTGTAAATTTTTGTAGCGATAAAGTCATAAAGAACATTTTCGATCAACTTTGCAATGATATAGTTGCATTTCACCCTCTCCAATAATTTTTTCAAAAACATTTTTTCTCCCCAATATTTTTAAAAACATTCCAATAAATTATTTTTGCCCAATAAATTATTTTTCAAAACATTCCAATAAATTATTTATCAAAACTTTTTTTCCTAATGAATTATTTTTATAAAACATTCGTTACGATCTTCTCACCTAATACTTAAACTAACCTCACCATAACTGGCAGCCACTCAGACTTAGGGTTAGTGGTAAAAAATGATGTTAACTATCTTAAAATTCACAATGGGGGATCATTTTACGTTCAATTCATATACGAAACTTATCTCTCACTATAATTTGTAAAATCGTTGTTTCTTCTTCTTCTTTTCGCCAAGTTTTTACAAAGTGTTCACACGTACTGACCTAAAATGTAGAATCTCATTTTATTTTTGAGGGGGGAGGTATGATTCAGCCGAGGGTGTTTAGCTACAAATGTACGAGAAAACGGCTTTCTCGTTACGGGTTTATTTTTTTTAAGGTAGATAAAAAAAATAACGTACCACCATAGTAATAGGCAATACAAAACCCCAAATTAACCGAAACAAAATTGCTTCGGTCAAGAAAGTTCAAAGGTACGCCTAGTGTTAATCCTGACAGATATAAAGTATTCTAAGAGAAATGCTATTATTTTCAATAAATTATACAAATAGATGTCCTGAAACCAAAGCCTCCTTTAAAACTGCCCGTAACCACTGCCAAAGGGTTCTAGAAAATGTTAAAGAGTCCTATGTCCAATGAGTTAAATCTAACGCTTGGCTTCCATGAGTTTTGGCGAATAACAAACAGGGTCCTGAATAGATGTAATACCTCTACACGATCGTCATCAATGGACTAGAGATGATCTCATTTGCATCTGAAAAAGCCAAAACTTTGGCCAATAAATTTGCAACAAATTACACCCTTTGCGATTAGGACCACCTACCCCCCCCCCCCCGAATTCCCTCACCCCCTATGACCGAAAGAAAACTCTAGGCGACATCCGAATAACTGTTCAGGATGTTGCTAAACTTAACAAGAACCTCGATGCCAACAAGGCAACTGTCCCCGACAACATTCCAGTCATAGCACTCCAGAAACTGCAACCTGAAATAGCTCCTATCCTTACAAAGCTGTTCAATGGTTCCTAAAGAGAAAAGTTTCCCATCACCTTGGAAGACTTCGTTAGTCTGCCCAGTATTTAAAAAATACTGGAGAGCGGCCTTCTGCATCTCAGTACATACCCATCAGTCTCTTGTGTGTCATGGGGAGGCTGCTTGAATCTGTAATCAATCAAGAAGTTGTCAACCACCTCAGCAAAAACAATCTACTTATTGACAAGCAATACGGATTTCGTCATGCAAGAACAACAACTGACGTGCTGACTGTGTTATTGGACAGAATCAGTTCGTCTATCGACGGGAGTTTTGTTTCTAGAACCATAGCTCTTGATATATCAAAGGCCTTCGATGGGATTTGGCACAAAGGTTTGCCCAGCAAGCTTGTCAGTTATAAAATCGGGAAATATCCTCTCAATCATCAACTCATTTTTCTCCGATAGGTTTATAAATATAGTTGTTGATGAGCAGAAGTCTGAAGCACATAGTATCAATGCCGGCATGCCTCAAGATCTATTTTGTGCTCTGATCTTTGTAATGATTTTCCAAATAACATTCTGAAATCATTCGTTGATATTTATGCTGACAACACAATTATCAATGGCAGATCATTGGTGATCAAGATCACTCTGAATCTTTCTCATCTGACTTGGAGAACGTTGTGCAATGGGGAGTGGTTTGTTTCTGCTAACACCTCTAAAATCAAGCTTCTCTCCTTTCACCACTAACGCTCGGATTCTCATTTCTATCCAGTTGAAATGAATGGCTCTTTACTTGAAGAAGCCACTTTCTTTGATAAGCTCCTAAGAATGAGTTTCACTTTAGACCTAAAATGGAAGACTTACATCAAAGCTGTTGCTAAAGTTGCTGGGAGAATTATTAGATCATTCTACCACTCCAGAAAGTACCTCACCCATGACGCAATTTTCTACCTCTATATAATAAAATAAAATGAATGATATTATGAGCTAGATACGCCTTAAGATAAATTACTGCTGCCATATTTGGGGATGCGCCGCTCAGGCATAGTCTCTCACCTTGACAGTTACAAAACCAACTTTGCAACCTCGTGGGGAGTGATCTCTTTTCTACCCTGCATCCTCTTTCACACAGAAAAGATGTTGCTGGTCTCTTTCTCTCTCTCTTTCTACTGTATCCTTATGCTCATGGTAGGTGCTCGACTAACATCTAATACCTGGTCCCCGCTGTAAAATATTCACAGCAAGAACCCACCTAGCTACAACAATAACAACCACTTGTTCCAATTCTCTAGTGACGGCGATCATCGTCCAACTTACACTCTTTTTACCCTTATTCTCGAGTGGACCCATCAGTAAATAAAAAAGATGAAAAAAGCAACCATGGAATTTGTAGGGAAGGCGGCAAATAAATACCAATGGGTTTGGGCCAGTTGTCATACCAACTGAGTGTAATTCTTTGAAGTATTCTGGAAAACTAGGAGTTGACTTTGTCTACCAAACCTTTCTTTGACGGAATGCGCTAATGATCCGGATCGATCCTATGCATTATCTGCTCCTTCGGAAGTGAGGGTTGGTTTATTGCCAATTGCCCGAGGCACGCCATACGGGGTAATGTCGACGGATCCGTCCTTGGCTATCCCATGGGGGAGCTTGTTTTCCCCACCTCCCGGTTTTGTGTCACATATTCTGCATTGGGACGCAAGTAAATGCCAACTGTGGAATTTCCTCGAGGTCCGCTAGTCGGATAATGATTCATGGTGACTAGCTGGACATGTACTTGAAATAAAACAACGAACACAGAATAACCGGAGAAGAAGAAAAGACGTGCGAAAATGTTCTTCTTCGTTTCAGAAATAGAGTAGACCAAACACTAATAATTTGGATAAGCCAGTTTAAACAAGGAAAAAGCAATAACAATTGTTATTAAGTATTTATTCGCACTGGAATTAGTTTCCTCATTACGCTGAAGACACCAAGGCAGAAAGGTGAGACATATTGGCACACTCATAGATTAGACAGGCGATAATGTCAAATGGTGAAGGAGACATAAAACAGTCAAACAAAATCAACACGAAAAGATAAAGAACACGGTACACGGTACACGAATATGAAAGCAGACATTTATTTATTTATGTATGTATTATGCCTCTTTTGGGCTTCCTTTCTCTGAATCCATAACCTCATTTCAAATTCTAATGAGATAGAAATACAAATAACCTTGCATAGACACGCACACATTTAAAATTCATTATTTACGTAATACTTATATTTGTTACAACACACCCAAGGATGCTTATGATCGCCTTATCTATGATATTATTGACTTGGTGTGATGAAAGGTCCCAGGTCTTCAAACATTATACCTGTTCACCCATGCAACCCTACTGTAATAATATCTATAACAACACACACACCCCCCACACCCCCCCACACACACATATATATATAACTTCATTAGCTAAGTTTAAACATATTTATGACATAAACTTAAAACCTATTTTTAAGTGCTCAATACAAAGTAGAGCTTTTATAAATAAAATTATATACACATCAGAACCACTCTACGCGGATCAATCAACGTTTCCGATGAGACATGTTAACGTCGAAACGTTGGTTGATATATAAAGACTGTATAGTGCTGATGAGACTTGTTAACGTAAAAACGTTGGTTGATCCGCGTAGACTGTTTCTAATATATATATATATATATATATATATATATATATATATATATATATATATATATATATATATATATATATATATGCATGATAGAAATAAATAAAACACAAATAAACACATGGAGAAATGAAAATCAAATGAGAGACTTCACTCGTTTCATTCGAATCAGCGAACGTTTTCAGATATGAACATTTTAAATTTATTAAAAAAAAACGGCAAAAGATAGAAAAGAAGCCGCAAAACCGGGTGTTTTTGGCACGTGTGTAATTATTTTTAAAAAATACGGCGTGTGCGAAAAAGACGTTAATTGGGGAAAAGGAAAAAAAGGAAAAAGAAGATAAGGTTTATGTTAGATGGTGATGAGAGAAAGGTAAGAGCACTTGCGATGCACTAGATGCGTGTGAGAGAGGATTCAATCCTGATGAGGATGCGTGCAGCTTATGAGATTGAATTTTTTCCTGTGTATAACTAGTGCGTTAATGGGCTTGTTGTGTTTGAGGTACTGTTTATTTTCGTAAGTACGAGATTTGATATTTCTGGCCGTCCAGCCAATATATAATACCGGAGATGAGGCAGATTTTATTTTATAGATGCCAGCTTGGGAAAACGTGTCTTGAGAGGGAGGTGAGAACGGGGTTTGGTGTTGAATAAATCCTTAATTGTTTTATAAGTTTGTAAACTTTTTTAACCACCTCAAATCAATCCATAGTCCTTTCAGTTTCTAACAAGATCTAAACTTTCAGCTAATAAATCAATTTTCGACCAAAATTATTCTTTTTTTCAATAATGCTTTACTTAATTAAGAATACTCCAATAAAATCACATATAAACAAAATGCATGTGACCACTACAAAGGCTCATTAATTATAATAAACATAACATGACATTAAAAGAAAAAAAGAATCTAAGAATAGAATGACTAATAATAGTAATAATACCTTTAAAATTGACCCCTTATGTCACTTAATAAGGACAGATAGGCAAACCCTCAACACTCCAACCCATGTAGGTGTTTAAGGAGAAAAAAAAGCATCTGGTTCTATCTTACATATCATAATAATGTAAAAACAAATATCCAGAGAGAATTCTTTAAAATTATAGTAAAATCTTTTAAGTATCCACACAGATATAACCCTAGCTTAAATAAACACTATAAAAATCACTTACTCCACAATGCTTAACTTAGCCCAAACAATAATAACGTCTAACAATAAAAAATCAAAATTGCTCAGACAACCACGCCCCCTTAGTCCTTACTAACAACTGTAATTGCCAAAATAGACGACAATGCCCGCTCAATAGTGATTGTATGCGCAAAGATGTAATCTATGCCTGTACAGTAACTTGATTGCATTCCTTAATTGATTAATATCCTAATGAATGAACTAAATAATACTAGTACACTCACACCTTCCCCAACATTATTTCAGCTTAAATACACAATATTTTACTCAAACAATAATCCGTCTTATATATCAGTAAATAACATTATCACCCAAATGACCCAACGTCAAGTGATAACTCCTTCAAATAACATAAACCCACCTTTTAACCAATATTGTAAATGACATTTCTAGTGAAATAATTACTGCACTTAAAATCCACACTTAAATTGAGGCATCAGCGACCCCGTTGAAATGTTGAATTGCTTCCACTAAAAATATAAATATAATCGATTCCAAAAACAAACTCCTTTCAGCATTTAGACATAAAAAGATATAAATCTAGCCATTTTTTTTACTCCAAGTGATTCACCCTTTCCTTCTAATACTTAAATCAACTCGTTTAGTTTAGTAAGTTTCTTCCTTAAAATATCATATGACATTTAACTTACCCATATTAATTCTTAAAATTCATTTTTACTTAAATTTTATTTTTTATTTAGCTACCTACTTAAAAATTTGTTCACTTTAATTTTTTAAATCCATTCAGCTTTTGATTTAGTTAATTGTAAACTCCAATGCATGTACCCCCTCCTAATCTATTTTTTCGCTTAATACCATTACCTACTTATCCTATATAGGTTTATTTTAAATCTCCTCTGTTTTGAACATACCTATATATATGTTTTTTAAGTCTTACTTTTTACATACTTTAAAAAAATAATATAATAATATAATAATCTTAATAATAATAATTTAAAATATAATCATAAAAACATATTTTAATTATGTGTTGATACACATTTTTAATGTAAATTCTTAAATTAGTTATTTATCTATGAATATCCATAGTATGATTAGCCAAAAAATTATTTATATATATCAATTCAACTCTAGAGATGTAACTTTTCATATTCTACCTCTAAAAATAGAACTTTAAATGAATATTGAGTTGTTTCCCTTTTATTAGTTTATTAGATTAGATGAAATATTTTGCTATAAATCCGGCACTTCTTCCGAGTATTTGTATCTAGAAACAACGCTTGTATGTTATTTTTACCTTTAATTCCAAAAGATGTTTTAATATCTTCAAACATTATTTCATAAATTTTATATTGCAAAAGTAAAATTAAATATATTATTGCTAGATTGTAGTATCATAATATGTATGAATTCATTTTTATCATCTAATATTTGCCTGTTATTAATATTCACTATAATATTTATATTATCTTAACTTATAAAAACTTGGTAAAACTTATAATATTTTTATAACTTAAATATTCTATTTTTTCCTTAATCTATTTTCTTTAAATTCTAATCTTTTCCATTTTTCTCTTCATATTTACGATCTTAATATTCATATGATATCAAGTTAAACTGCAGAGACTTGCCATCTAATGCGCCGATTATTATATATATACATTATGATACTAAAATCGTTTTAATTTTATTCTGATTTTTTAATAAATGTTATTTAATATATGTATTTATGTTTGTTATTTACTTAAAATCATCATATTTTAACTACCCGTAATTGTTCTTTTTATATTTTTCTTTTAAAAAAATATATTAAACTTAAATATATTTATTTTTTAAATATTGATTAATATCCTCATGAATTAACTATAATATTTTAGAAGTATATTTTTAATGATATCCAATGCTTTAAAATCCTATTATGATAATATATAAATTAGATCCTATTTTAAGGGTCTTATATTTTGAAATGAAAAGTTCTTAAACTTTTACCATAACTTTTCTCTTGATTGTTCTATATTTCTCTTTACTTCTGTTTCCTTTTCTCTCTATCTTCTTACTCAATATATTTTCCCTTCTTTATCTTTTGCCCCTCCCCTACACCTAACTTTAATTGAAAGTCAATCTTCTTTTTATTTCTTTTTTCTTCCTTCTTTTTCTTTTCTTCATTACCTTTTCTTTATACACTTTCTAGTTATTTATATTAGATTTTAAATTATATCAATTTAATTTTTCCGTTGGACTACCCACTTCATATTTTGAATTCTTACCTGCCAAGAAAGCTCTATTAATGGCAATGGCTTTCTTGATATATTGATCTCCTACGAATTAGTTGGATATCTTTTGTGAGTCACTCACTTTGTTATCAACTGATTTCTGTTTTGAACCTCATTCTAATAAATCCTCTCATACCTCGGATTTCGGACTTTGCCATCTGGACTCTATTAGATTATAACTCAATCTCTGATCGATCCTCTGGATAATTACATGGACACATTGTATCTTCTACCCAACTTTCGTCGAGGATAACTTTTATATTTTTAAATTTACGCTACCAGAAATACATCATTTTACTAATTTTTCTCCTCTGATAAAAAGAGATTATCTTTGGAAATCCATGGATTGAGGAAAAAAACTTTTTTTATGTTCCTTGCTTGAATATCTGATTAATTGATAAATATTGTAACTTATGCAAATTTTATTTTCATCATCTCTTTGTTTCTTATAGTAATTCTCTATCCATTATATTGAGCATCTTCTTATCACGGTAGGATCTAAGATAAAGATAACATCGTTATCTTTATTGTTTGACCCCCCCCAGACACACACACACACACACACACACACATATATATATATATATATATATATATATATATATATATATATATATATATATATATATATATCCTCTATCTGGAGTATTACATTGGTAAAGGGAAAATTATTCGCAGCTAGCTCTTCCGTATAAATAATTGATTTCGTTCAAAAGTATGAAAAGCAAAATAAAGAAATAAATGACATCTATAAAAAAGCGACATATTCTAGCATTAGCTGAGATTAGCTCAGTTGTAGAGCTTCAGGCTTCAGACTCTGGGGTCCTGATTTCGTATCTTGCTAGGTTTAGCAACACTGATAAATCTTGTACGCTGAAACACGTGTCCGTGAATAATTAAATTAATATATATATATATATATATATATATATATATATATATATATATATATAATTTCTTTATATATATATAATTTCTTTATATATATAAATATATATTATACGTTTATATATACATATATATATATATATATATATATATATATATATGATAATTTTATTTACACAGACATGTACAAAATCTGCGACACTGGCATGTCGATGTTATCGATCAACAGTTACTATAAACTGATATCTCATCAGACAGAGTTAGAATCCGATCTTAATCTCAGATCATATTTGGAGAGAACCAAATATGATCTGAGGTTAAGATCGGATTCTAACTCTGCCTGATGAGATCTCAGTTTATAGTAACTGTTGATCGATAACATCGACATGCCAGTGTCGCAGATTTGTACATATTTGTGTAAATAAAATTATCATATATAAAGTTCTATTTTGATATTGATCACTTTTTATAAACCCGGTTAAAATTCTCTGGATTACCACCCTGTGGATATTTTTTACCTGGATTATTACCATTATTATTATTATATATATATATAATTTCATTTTTAACTGCTTCTAATTATATAATTTCAAATTAAACAATGCTTTTTTATTCTCCAATTTCCGGCGAGTCTACGCCATGTTCAAATCTTCATGGTGAGATACACGATTAGAAACGAATTAGCGTCAATAACAAGAACTAAAAAGAAATAAAAAATACTATAGTGGATGAAAGTATTTCTGATGTTGTATTTTTAACTGAAAATTTAGATTCTAAGAGCAATTGCCTTGTTAACGGCTTCTAATAATTATATATAATTGTTCTAGTTTAACGATGTTTCTTAAGTAAACAGCTCTTTTTAAAACAACAATCAATATAATAGGGGGCATATTATAAATTTGTGTTCAATGTCTCCGCCTTCATTTGCTCCAGGCTTCTTCCCACGTTTCATTGAAACATCAAAAGCAGTCATGAAAAATTATTCCCCAAGAGAAGATAAATACTTTAAAACAAGTTCCTTTAAATCACGCGCGTTGAAAAATGATGACCTCTCAAAAGTTTCTTCATACAATTAATTACATTATAATAACTTGGAGCAATGCCAGGTCTGTAAGGAGGATGCTGGAGAATGGTGAAACCATATTTAGACACAAGTTTCTTATGAAATGTCTGCAAAATGGATTGGTTTATTATTAATCAGACACCAGAAGGACATGTTTGGAAATCTAAGCTTCTTTCCCTTACACTCAGTGAGAAAATGGCCGAAATATTGGACATTGAAAATTGTTCCTTTTTTCATAAAAAATCGTAGGTTATTATTCTTATTTATACACTAAAACACACACACACACATATACATATATATATATATATATATATATATATATATATATATATATATATATATATATATATATGTGTGTATATAGAAAAGAGGGTAGTGCAGTATTAGTGCAGTTCCAACAAGAGAAAAGTATATATGGAAAGGAGTAAGGCTACCAACATTTGTAAAATGATTTTTTCAACATTTATTTATTATTTTGTTATTTTATCATTTTATAATTTTATATAACGCGTTTCAAGCGGTGGTCCGCTATCATCAGATATGTAAATCCATTTGAAGAAATGTCTTTCGATTTGAAAGAGTGTTGTTTCATTTGAGAAAATGTGTTATTGTTTGTCGTTTTTGCGCACACATGCGCACAAATGTTGGTAGCCTTACTCCTTTATATATATATATATATATATATATATATATATATATATATATATATATATATATATATATATATATATATATATATATATATAATGGTCGTTTATGAATCATGTCAGACCTCATTGTAGGTTTTTCATGAACACGATGTCATTCCGATGACCACTTTTTAGTTTCAGGAGGGTATTTTGACGGTGTGGTTTTGTCCTGTGTAACAATACAGTAAAAAAAAGTCGTAAGAAACTCATCGAGGAGAGCCAGATTTGATTGTACTGATTGAAACAGCTTCGTTCATCTCTGGGGACAGGAACTTCGACACAAGTTTTCTATATCCGATTTGGGATATCATAGAATAAGTAGAGCGATAGCTTATTTTAAAAATATCAGCTAAATCAAATTGACCCTTCTGTCATCTCTGATTGTCGACTCGCATCTGATTCACTTCTTATCTGAAATTTCCGGTAGTTTCCTCTGGTTGTATTATCATCATTAACCAACAATGGCCGTTAATCATTTGTCTGTGCACACACACACACACACACACACCCACACCCCACACACACACCCACACCCCACACACACACTCGTGTGTGTTTCTTGTAAACTAATTTAAAAAAATGTCTAATACACCCACTGTCTTTTTAACTTTGGTTTTTAACCTAGTATTTTATCCTTATATTTTTCGAATAATGCTAATACACTATAGGTCTACATGAAAATTTTTTTTATTTGTTATATCTATTTAAATTTGATATGTATTAGTATATTTTTCTTTATTATCTTTATATTTTTTGTAATTTATATTCTGTATAATGTTTATATTTTATATTTATACGATTCATTGTTTTATTATTATTATTATTATTATTATTATTATTATTATTATTATTATTATTATTATTATTATTATTATTATTATCGGTATCTTATGATTAGTATTATCTCATTATTTTTATTTATCATTATTATTATTATTTTATTTTCTAAATTATTTAAAACAATATTATTATTTATTTGTTCTATACTTTAACATATTTGTATTTTTTTGCTTCATCAAATTTATGTTTTATGGAGATTTTTATTTATTTATTCTTTTCTTATTATCGATATTTATTATTTTTCTTTTTATTATTATTCTTCGTCTTCTTCTTCGTCTTATTATTTTATTTTAACGCAGCAGACAAAGCCTGTACGCTAACTTAGCAAGTCGGTTCATCCTATTTGCTAAGTCCGCAAGTGCCTCACCTCGATTTTGTTTCATTTTAATTAAAGCCCTAGCGGCGTCGGCAGTATTTATAAACTCGCTGTAGTGGCCGCTGATTCATCGGTGGTATTCGGATGGTCATCGAGATATTCTCCGATCCATTCAGATGCTAGACCGTCTGAAAAGTCATACGCCAGGTTTACTAGCTCTGAGTTTTTTAGGTTGCAGACACACTCTTTCTTATTCAGGGCAGCTTGCCATGGCCCTTAGTCAGACGGTTTACCAGTAAATATTAAGATCTTCAATCCACCTGTCAGAACTCTATTTAAGAGGGTTGGGTTTGTGGTAGTGATTTTGTCTATTTATTTTTGTTTGTTTTGAGTAGCAGACGTTAAACAAAAAGCTCTATTCACTATTAAGTTTTATAAATTATTTACCAAGAAATTCGCAGAGTAAATAGGAGCGGAAGAAAATTGTCACATACCTTAGCTTGTGGGATTTACGGTGAGTTCTGTGTTTTCTTCTGTTGGTGCTTATTAGGCCTTTCCGGGTCGAAAGGACTGTTCTTTGGATGACTGGATTCTCCCGTTGATGATTTTTTGGTACCAAATGTGGCTGTGATCATCTGGTTTTTGTGCCCTGTGGATTTTTTCAGCTTGTGTCTGTGATAACTCTGGGTCGCATCTTTGTCACGGCATACAATGTAGTACTATCGTTGGAGTAAACTGGGAACGGGGTGAATGTGATCCGACCGTTTGCTGGTTGTGTAACTTAGTGTGTCCGTGCCGTGAGGACTTTTATGGAAGTGACCTTTCGTCCTGGCACCGTATCCACTAGCTCTCCGGACTAAACGATAGGAATATCCCTTTAATGAAAGGGTTAATTATACTCTGTTGGGTATTTCACGGGAATTATGGCGGCGTCATTAATCGTCATTATGCTGACTTCATTAATTCTCTCCTAAGAATTAATTCAGGACTGGAATATTGAGCTGGAGTGAACGTCTTGTAATGAGGAAACAAACTATTTTATATATCAAACATGTATTTTATTTTCGCCGAAGAATTAAAATTTTTAAAATCTCGAAAAACTCGGCGTGTGACACACGTGTGTCGCATACGCAAGCAAACACCGAACTGGATTCAAACCCCTCGCCACAGACAAAGCGAGAAGGGGAGAAATAGATAGAGAGATAGAGATAGATAGAGAGAGAGAGAGAGAGAGAGAGAGAGAGAAGGAGAGAGACACACACAAATTCGTAAAAAGAAAGGGACATACAGATAATGTTACTGGCGCTCTCAATTTCCACTGTCGCAGGGGACAGGTTCATTTAGGTCAGCTCTTTGACTTTTAAAATGTACTGAGGAGCATTCGACTTCATAACAACTTGTCAACTTGGAGTTGTTCAAGTCTGATTGACGGCAAACTTTTTCCGAAGTGACATTCTGGGTGCGAAAACACAGTTGTCGATTTTTGACATCTCTCCCCGTGAAAGCAGTCCAAGTTAGGTGAAAGGGCTTTCGACTATGGAGATCCCCAACTCTCGCAAAGGGTGTCACTATACTTGCCACAATACAAACCTTACTTAAATAAATAAACCTTGCTGAATTTGAGTAAAAAAGAAATATGTATAAATTAAATGAATAGTGTAACTAGTATTTGTTCTGTCTTCATAAGATGATATTTATCTCATGTATTATTGTCTGTTCATCAGCAAATACAACATTTACATTATATATAATAGCAAAAATAGGCCGCCGGAGGAGGTAGGAATAGTTTTGTACGTGATGATAATAATAATAATAATTATACAATTTTCACCCGACGTAGATGCTGACTTCATGCAGTAGTCATTAATCAGAACAATGACCAGCTTGTTCGAGAAAGTAAAAATTAAAAGTGATAAAAACAAAGCAAGAAAAATAACCAAGACTTTGGGAAGAGAACGAACTAAAATGTTTTGTCAGTCATTTTATAACGGTATTACAGAAAAGGTTTTGATTATTGGAATTCCAAGAAAGAACTGGAAACAGTTAAATGACAGCATCAATAAAATGAGCTGGAAGACGGAGAAAAATGATTGATGATCGTGGAGCCTTGCCCTCGCTTTATCGGCCATCGAAGATCAAATACTATCGATGGGGAAACTCAATAAGAATAAAGCACAATAATATATAAAATGTGTACGTGCTTTTATTGATGACGAAAACTATCCAGCAGAAAGCAGAAAATAAGTAAACCGGAATAAAAAATATATTAAACCATTTACTCATGGAATACATACATACATGAGAATAGTGACACCTCAAACACGTTTGCTTTAATTATATACACACATATATATATATATATATATATATATATATATATATATATATATATATATATATATATAGCGTATGTGCGTATAAATAATTTAATATTTATTTGTATATATATATATATATATATATATATAGCGTATGTACGTATAAATAATTTAATATTTATATATATATATATATATATATATATATATATATATATAGCGTATGTACGTATATATAATGTAATATTTATTTGTATATATATATATATATATATATATATATATATATATATATATATATAAACACATCACTGAATATGTCCCTGACCTAACTGATAAAACAACAACTTTTAAGCAAAATTCTACTTTATTCATCAACATAGACTCCTTCTACGGTGATAGAATGATACAACGCTCCTCTAACAATTAGATGCCTATTTCGTAGAACGATTTGTCTTTGGCTTTAAAATGCGCCTCAGTTTTCGATATCAGTTCTTCATTAGAGCTAAATTTTTCCCCTTTGGGTATTCTTTTCAGATCTGCAAACAGCCAGTAGTCGATGGGAGATAGATTTTGAGAATAGGGTGGGTGCGGAAGCAATTCGAAGTGCAATTCATGTAGTTTTGCCATCATTGCGATCGGCTTGTGACACGGTGCATTGTCTTGGTGAAAGAGAATATTTTGCTCATTTGTAGGCGTTTTTTTGCAGTTTCATCCTTCAAACGCACCAATAATGCTATACAATATTCACTATTGATTGTTCCGTCTTAAGATAATCGATGAACACAAAATACGTGACCAAACCATATATACTGATGTTTGCGTCTTTGGTCGCTATGGTCGTCTTTCACCTGCTGCTTTCGATTCAGCTGACTAATGATTTGACTCCATAGTGAAGTAGTGGATCCACGTTTCTTCCATTACAGTAAATATTAACGCAAAAACGTATTTTGTTGCACTGAAACACGTTGTTGTTTTTCATCGACTGTGAGCAAACGCGGGATGCACTTTGAACACAGCTTTTACATGGAGAAAACCTTATGCGAAAATGGTGAATACACCTTCGCCTTTAAATTCTCTGCTATCTCACGCAACTTCAATTTACAATCTGCCAAAACGAGTTCATGGACTTTTTTTATGTTTTCCGAGACAACTGCTGAATTTGGTCGACCTGCGCGTTCATCATCATTTATGTCTGTGCGACCGCATTTACAGTCAGAATACCACCTCCTAACTCTTATTTCTAGCGGAGCAGAGTCTGAATTAAACTTATTATGACATAGATTAGCTTGAACAGTATTTATCCCATCACAAATTAATGTTTTATCAACACACGAAATTCAGATTTTAACATAGTTTTGAAAATTTGAAACAAATAACTGTAATTGTAAACTAATAAACACATTGGGCTCAAATTTTGACACTTGTAATTTGAAGGTTAGTAATTTATGAAAATCATATTGGTTTTTTATTAGTCGCGTAAGATCAGAGACTTATTGGGTAATGTTATATATATATATTAGTCTGGCATAAAGTCAATTGTATGAAAGACAATTTTTCAAAACACACTGTGGCGAATCTTGGTGCCTCTTAACACTTTCTTTTCGGTTAAGATAATATACATTGTGACTGGAATTAATTAATTTAATAATTGACCGAGTTATTTGAAAATGAATTTATTCCTGTTATGTTTGCTTTGTTTTTGGTAGAAATTGAACATTTTTAGTCATTGTTGTTGATTTGTTCTTTTTGGCTACTCACGGTCTTATTTTTGGATAATTTTATGTTTCATTGTATGACTTAAAACAAACATCCTCTTGAAACAGCTGTAAACTACTTTAATACGATTTTGTATACTTTTTATTTGGAACATGATTTTTAAATCAAAATGACATACATATAGATGTATGTAAATAATATATATATATATATATATATATATATATATATATATATATATATATATATATATATATATATATATATACTAGAAGGTTACCGTTGTTACGGGTAAAATTAATTTTCCAGTTTTATAGATCTACTATGTTAATAATATACTCTTTTGTTAAGAGGGCGTTGAGCTTTGTGAAGGTTGAAATTATTACAGTCGCTACATTGAATTGTGCATATGTTTGCTTGTTTTGCATTGGGGGAACAGTGTGTTTGCTTTCGCTGTATATATTATATCCTGGCAAAGATTCTCACTTGATGTGAAAGAAGAATCAACACAATAGTATAATGGAGAAATAAAGGTTTATTACAATAGCGAGTACAATGAATGGATAAACAGAGATTGGCATGATATTACTTATCTCCGTAGCAATATAGCGGTGAATGAATGCAGTGCTGATTTTATATATATATATATATATATATATATATATATATATATATATATATATATATATATATATATATATATAGTTCTTTGTATTAGTAAGTCCACATAGGAAAGGTGTAGGATATGCTATTACAATTCCCTCCTCATAAGCTATTTTCCATGAAATATTGTGCAATTACTTTCCTTGTTAGGGTCGCGACCTAACCGTTTGATTTTTTTCCTTCTCTCTAGTACTCTTATGTTTAACTAATTTTTGTGTTGGTGATAGTTGTGCTATAAGTGGGTTACGAGTACTTCTTGTATTGGTGAGGTTAGAGGTTTAGGAGTTGTACTCGCGGATTAAATGAGACACATCGACTAAAGGGATATATAGATTTATTTGCCGGGGCAAAGGAATAGCACATTCTTTATACATGGGGTGTAATATGACAGCCAAGATGTAGTAGACTTTTTCCTGGAGTTCGTCGACAAATCTAGAGTAGGCCTGCTATAGAGTGTTGGAACGTAAGCTCGAACTGGTTAATTACGCTGATCACGTGACTTGGGTTTTGCGCCGAATCAGGATTATTAGCGTGAATCTCGTGCATTGAGGAGTGCACTTCCGGTCATTCATGTGACTGGTACAATGCCTCCTGTTGAAGATTTTAGTTGATAAAACAGACACATTTTATTGATATGAGCAGCATATGAAAATACAAAAAGAGAATTTTACACATGCAGGTGCAAAATTGTAGAAGTGGTAGTTAGTTGTTTCTAGAAATGTAATTGTTAAGATATACAGGTTCTTACAAAGCCTTTTAGACCAATGAACATGTCCAACAGAACGTCTAGTGGTAACTGGAGTGGGTAAGCACTACTGGGATGTATCCGAAGATACTAGATCAGACAATTCAGGCAATGTTATGGTGGGTGGAACGTAGAGTTCCAGGGTGTCATTGTCTGTATATGCTCGTTTAAGTCTGTCAACCGACACTGTTTCTTTAGTTCCTCCAATATCCAGAGTAAAATGCTTTATGTTACAATCGAGCACCCGATAAGGATCGGAATAAGATGGTGCTAGTGGTGGTTTAACCGAGTCACTAGGAAAAAAACGTGTTTCCATTATAAAATGTCTTTAGGTAAAGCTGACTTCGTGCTTTGGTGACGAGTGTTCATGGGTTGTAAACTGCTGAAATAGCATCTAAGTCTATTTACATAGAGTTTCAAATCCATTACCGGTGATTCTGGAGGAGTGAATATATGATCAGGTAATGCCAGTTCGGCAAGGGAATATCACTAGTTTTCTTTCATAGAAGAGCGACAACCAATGGGAACGATGAGAATGTATTCCATCCAACGCTGTAGGTCAGGGGCTGCACGTGATGAGGCTTCTAATTGCCGATGAAAGCGCTCAATCATTCCGTTACAAGCTAAGTGATAACTAGTAGTCCTAGTACGTTTAACAACGATTATCTTTGCTAGCTCTTGAAATACAGGTCAGTAAGTAAGAATAGCCCTGGCTAACAGGCCAGAGTCCAACCAAATCAATGTGTATGTGTTTGAATCTAGCATCCGGAGTGCTGAAAGTGTCAAGGGGGGAGGGCTAATACATGTTTGTTTATATTCGATTTCTGACAAAGTAGGCAGGCACGGGACCAGCAGTGATTTCACGTTTCATTTTAGGCCGGAAGACCCGGGGACGAAATGAGTTTCACCGAGGCAGAGACGCAGTTGTGGACCAATCTGTGCAAAGATAAGAAAACAGCCCTTCGATGATTGTAAGGAACGCATGGGCGAGGTGAATTGGTAGAAGTATTGCATAAAATTTGCTCATCCGCCGTAGGGATAGGCATGTATTCAAATTTACAATTCACAAACTGTGGAGATCAAAGATACAGATTCTCTAAAGCTGGCTGATCCAAAGCCATTTGACGGAGGTCAATATCTTCTGGGGAAGAGATAGCGCTAATGGGTAGACGAGAAAATGTGTCTGCAGCAGTGTTCTGAGAACTAGATATATGCCGTATGTCACTGGAAGACTGTGAAATAAAGTCCAAATGTCTTGATTCACGAGGACAATACTTGTCCTGCTTAGCAGTAGTGCGAACGTAACTGGTCGACATTCCAACGTATGGAGAAAATGTTTAATAGGTAAGTAAATCGCCAAGAGTTCACGCCCGAAAGTACTGTAATGACTTTCCTTAAGAGTCAATGTTCGAGAAAAATATGACAAGGGTCGAATCTGTTGCTGGTGCTGTTGCTGCAGCGCCAACAGCTGAACTGGATGCATCAACGACTATAGCAAATTCAGCATCAGGTATGGGATGTGATAGCAATGATGCATCTGCAAGCTTTTTCTTTGCCTCCTGAAAGGCTTTAAGCTGGCAGTTATCAAGTGAAATGGGTTCATCCTTCTTTTTTCTATTCTCTAGCAGATCGGTTAGAGGAGTGAATATGTCAGCACAATGTGGAATGAAACGTCTGTAATAATTCAATAGTCCAAGGAAATGTCGCAATTGACGTAGTGAAGTTTGAGGATGTTAATCGAGCAGAGCTTTGACTTTTGCAGGAAGGGGTGAAATACCTTCCGAGCTTATTACATGCTCCCCCCCTAAAAAACAAGACTTGTAGCATCATGAGTTCACTTTACAGGGTTTATCCTAACATGGTAAAAAAGAATGCGGAGATGTTTTAAATGTTGCTTCGGTGAGATGCTAGCTATAAGAATTTCGTTTATATAATTATATAGGAAATCTAAGTCACGCGTCACCTCATCCATTAAACGGTGAAAAGTTCTAGCTGCATTACGAAAGCCAAATGTCATTCAAAAGCACCAAAAGGAGTAGCAACAGCAGTCTTAGGAATATCAGCAGGATTAACCGGTATCTGGTGGTAAGCCTTAACAAGATTCAACTTTGAAAATATCTTACAGCCGTATAAAGATGAAGCTAAATCCTGAATATGGAGGATAGGGTAACGATTGGGAACTGTAGTAGAGTTCAGCCGACAGAAATCTCCTGTAGGATGCGAGACCCCTGAATGCTTCGGAACCATATGTAAAGAGGACTAGATGAGGGTCGAATAATCCCTTGCTCGAGCATGTGATTAAATTTATGCCTGGCTGCCTTTCACTTCTCCGGTGAAAGGCACCCAGGACGAGCAAAACTGAGAGCCGCGGTTGTTTCAATGAAATGCGTAGTGGAATCAGCATGTTTGTTTATGTAAAAGTTCAAATTCGTTAGGTCAGGAAATGAATTCAACAATAAATCATAAGGATTGCTAGCAGAAATAATACAAAATACAGGGCTAATAAGCTGTTCATTAGCTTTCCTACCTGATAACAACGGGTTTGTGCTAGAATCCATCAGTCTGCGTCTCCGCATATCAACCATCACTGGGGTGGCGCAAAAAATCAGCACATAAGATGGGATTGGGGACATCAGCGATGATGAAAATCCACGAGAAATCTCTGCGTAGTTGCAAGTCCAAGGATCGTGCAACCTGACCAAACGTAGGTATAGGAGAACGGTTTACGACTTGAAGAACAACCGTTGAAGTGATGGGCTTTTCTTTGAAAAAACTTAGAGGCCATATGCTACATGCCGCCCCAGCGTCTACTAACAAATTATACTGGAAAACGTAGTCTCTTACGTAGAATGCACGACCGATGGGTAGCTTCTAATGACAAAGCGTTGTGTTCACCTCTCCCTTCTCTCGTTTCCCTGGTCCCAGGGTGTGTATTCACAGGGCCTGGGACATTGGTAGTCCGAATCGCCGAAGCGTCAGTGGAACATGCAATAACCGCTAGCATTTCTACGATACTGTGCAGGTGAAGGGGAGCTATGACGGTATCGATGCCCAGGCGCCATATGCCTAGATAATTTTAAGGCCTCAACTCCCCTAGAAATATTGTCGATCGACTTTTGCATAGCTGCATAAGTAGGGTCAGGCATTGTCTTTGTAGACACTGCCGAGATGTCCGCAACCGAGTTAGCACTCGCCACCGTAGGGGACCTTCCCGTAAACCCTATGACCTTGTCAGCCAAGGAAGCTAGTTGTTCTACCGTACCGGTCTCTATCACTGTCGCGAGGATAACCTGTACTGCAGATGGCAAACGGGACACGAACAGCTGCCTCAATAAACCGGTGTCCGCCGGGGCCTCTTCCGCCAACTTCCGCATGCGTCTCAGTAATTGTGTTGGCAACCGATCCATCAGCAACTCGTAATTTACCAGAGTTTGGAATTGACGCTCGGCAGAAACCGTAGTACACCGAAGTATTTCCCGCCTAACATTCTCGTAAGATGCGCCAGGTTGAGGGTCCGTAATTCGATCTTTCACTGTAGGAGCAAGTGAAGCGAGAACTGCATTAACAAATTCAGTTGTTTCGGTGCAGACACCCGTGGGTAGCAAAATATGCCTCGATTTGTGCAAACCAAACACGGACATCCCCGAGTAAGCGAGGAGTGAATTGGAGCTCATCGTAAAACAGAGAAAGAGGTAATTGAGTTCCCAAGAAGCAATCACAAGAGAATGAAACATGAAAATGACTGGTGTGTATCCTATTTAAGCGCTTGATTAGAACTTGACTATAAAGACACTAATATGAGGTTCTTCTTACGAAGGAATGAAATTAGGTAAGAATTCTGGAAAATATATATGAAAATAAGCGGCCAAAAATTTACATGAATGGGAAATATCAAGGCAATCACTAGTATTAGAAAAATACTGTATTTAATGCATTACAGAAAATGTGCGCGTAAAAATAGCACGTGGGAAGTCAAAAATGGCCAAATTGAAAATAGCATATATATTTGGTAAGAATATGTGAAAAACATTAATCTTTACAACACAGGATGACCTAGAATTATAGCTATTTTAAAAACGATTGACTTGGGTGTAAGTTAGCCATTAGGAATTATCCACGCAAGGGCAAGATGTATACTACGTGAGATTATTTAAAAATTGGGCGGGAAGGCATAAGGAAAGGAAAATACGTTATTAACATTACAATTCTGAAAATCACACAGATTTTAATTCAATCGCGATTTATTAGCAATAGGAAATGTATGTTATAACAAAATCAACGATTTGATTGCTATTCCCGGAATGCTATTGTCTGAATCAAAACGTTAAAATGTTAGCTTTCTCCGACAAAAATTCTGAACGAATTGCAAGGAAAATAACACGGGAGGAATGAATAAAACCCATGTAAAAATGCACTTACTGTAATGTTCCGACGTCAACCTTTGAGATTGTAACTTGTGTTTCTTCTGGTATGTTCAAAGTCTTTAAACTGTCCAATGTTGAAAGAATAACCTCTGAACCGATTCGTAGATTGCCGTAACAAGGGAAAAATGTCTTACTTTTTCTAATCGTCGGCTGACGAAATGTATAAGTACAGCATAAATATGCGTTGTTGAGCGAATGAGAAATCTTCATAGACTGAGGCATTTAAAAAAAAAATGTAGTTCGCCGTGAAGAAGGAAAACGTATTTTCTTTTAAAGAGGATTGCGTATTTTAGATCACGTCGGCGTCGCCAATTGTTGCTGTTGTATGTTTACTAGTTAATCACGCTGATCACGTGACTTGGGTTTTGCACCAAATTCCGATTTCTCGCGTGCATCTCGTGTATTGTAAGAGTGCACTTCCGGTCATACATGTAATGACACTTCTAGCATCGGTGGGATTAGAGGAACCGGTATGTCAAATATGTATTTCATACAACACTTCCATCAGCATTTCTTCATCAATTTCTTGTGTGCCATTTACAGTATGGCTGGGACATAATTGGTTTAAATGTCTCTCTCATGTTCGAATCTTTTACCTTTCAACATAAAGGTTACTTTACCTAGTTTTCTAGTGATTCCTCCATCTTCCCAGAAAATCTTTCCACCTGTATAGATTTTGAAATAAACTTTGTCTTCGAGTTTGAAAATTGGTTCGAAAAGTTTTATTTGTTCACGTCTTTCTTTGTTGGACTTGGCAACAGCCAGTCAAATATCGAGTAATTTTCCTTGTACACATCAGTTCAGCTGGTGACATGACTGGAAATGTTTTGATTAGGAGTGATTCCACACATCGATAAAACTTTCTGAGTACTCCTCTCATCTGTGCCCAAGCCGTGATTCTTCCTTATTGGTCTTTTTGATAATAAATCCTTGTCCACAAATCCCTTTGCTTCAGCGTTGAAACTTGGGATAGTAAGGTGAGGTCGTAGTGTATTCAATGGACAGAAATATGTAGAAATGTTTTAATTCACTTCCGGCAAACTTACTATTGTTTTAGGCACACTAAAGCGATTAAACGTTCGTTCAGCGCATTTATGATAGTTGTGGATGTCGGGTGTTTAATTTGAAGATTTCCGGCCACTTGGTGTAGCTGTACACATTATTAGATAGTAGTGGCAGTTTTATCCACGTAAATTTTACCGCTGGTGCCTCTACACTCCTCTACAATTTTTCGATACCCTGGTCCACCCTCGTCCATACGTATAGCTAAGCAGTGTTTTTCATTTTTGAAATACCTGGATGACTGATGTGAAATTTATTCAGAATTTTCTTTTGTAGTAGAGAATACATTGCTGCTCTATCTACGTATAAGAATACTTGATCGCATGTCGAAAAGGGTGACATTTTAGATCTCTTTGTATATATTCTAGTCAGCCATCTTTGATTTTTCATATTGATAATGAGATCATTATTTTCTGCTTCTCTCTTGATATCTTCCTAAGTCACTGACAATTCACAGATATTATTACATATTAACACTGATAGTTCTTTTTTTTCCTAAGCGATTACTGTGTCTTCTAAAGGCTATGAACATCTCCTCTATCGACGTATTCAAGTTTATTTGAGGGTATAAATTCCATTTTGAAATTGTAATTTAGTAAGATTATTCCTCAGCGCTGTAGCTTGTTTACTGTGTGCGTAGGGATACTTTTCTTGGATTCGAAAATTGTTAATAACGGTCGATGATCCGTTTATAGACTAAATTTCTGTTCGCAAATATACATGTTGAAATAGATTATTATCAAGATCTCTTTTTCGATTTAGCCATAGTTTTTTTTTCTGCTGGAAGTAAAGCTCTAGAAGCATGGTCAAATTTCTGGAGTATCTCTGCTCCATCCAGTAATTACTAGAATCGGATGCTATGATTATTTTACGTCCCGCGTCAAAATGAGTTAGCGATAAATATGACAACAGTCAACCTTTTTATCCCGCGAAAGCTTCTTCGAACTCTTTTGACCAATTCCATTTCGCTCTCTTTTTTAGTAGATTGTTCAACGAGGCTCTAATGTCATACATTTTGGGAGTTTAGATGCTGTAGTAGTTAGCCAAGCCTAAAAATGCATGAAGATTAGTGACGTTGTTGGGTGCTGGCATGCTCTTTATGGTTTCATCCCTTTAAGCGCCAGATCTTGCTATTGTCATCTAATATTTGTTCAAATAATTCATTTGTTTCAGAAAAACATCACTTTATCCAAGATGAGTTTGATACCGTACTCGTCTATTTTCTGAGAAAATGCCTTCATATGGTCTTTATGTTGCTCGTTATTCTCGCTCTTTAGTGGGATGTCATCGAGATATATTTGGCCAAACTATAATCCTGCTGGTATTCATTATCGGTTGGAATAAACTTGGAGCGACTTTCAACCCAAATGGAAGTCTATTTAGTTTATAGAGACTTTTGTAAGTATTTATTGTTAGCAATTTTGAGCATTCTTCATTCACTTTTACCGGGAAGTATGTGTCTGACAAATCTATTTTCGAATTTTTTTGTAACCAAGAATTTTGATTTGAAAGAATGCCCCCGGCGAAGATAAAGTGTATGTGTTGTCTTTCAGGCAATTGTTTCATTCAGTCGAAAAATCTGCACATACTCACATTTTATTGTTCCTTTTCTTTCACACACACGGTTGGTGAAGCCCAATCTGAGTATTCCATTTTAGAAAGTACACTCCTTTCTTTTCAAACGTTCTAGTCATTGGTCCAATGGTTCTACAAGCTGAGAAAGCTGCATTTCTTTTTGTCTTAAATACCAGGCTTACGTTGTCTTTTAATTCAAACGTTAGTTCGGTTTTTGTAGATTCTCTAAGTTCTTCAGAGAATACACGTGGAATTTCTTTTTAAATCAGAAATATTTTCTTTTCTTTACTTTTTCCATTTGCCGACATATCTACTTCATTGCAAAACGAATTCATCGGTAGTTCTCACAAATCCGAACGCACTACCCAATCTCTACCGAACAGATTTGTCGTACCGAGTAGCACATCCACCTTTGATTTGAATGTCTTCAATAAACGATATATTGCGGCTAAATTCGCCTTTGAAGTTTAGTCTTCTTCCTGATCTGGTTTTTAGTATTTTAAATGGAGGGCTACCTATTATTTATACGCTTGTTCGTTCATAATAGAAATATCACTGCCAGTGTTCAAAAGTAGTTTTACAGTTTCACCGTTTATCTTCGTATTTATATACTTTAGTTTCTCGCCATCTTTTATTTATTTTTTTCAGACAGACAACCTTTACTTTAGTGTTAAATTTCGGTCTGTTGTTTTTCTGTTTATTTTTCATTTTACTTCACTGTAAGTTCTTAGAAATCAAGGTACCTCTTCCTGGGGCTAACACTTACATTCTATGTGATATGCATAAATATCCGAGTGTTCAATCAAGATTGTTCTCCAGCTATCAAATGTTGAGTTACCAAAGCAGTGAAGAACACGAATTTTCCTCTCCTCAATTGACCACTTAACTATGTTAAAGTTTATTTTTTTGTGGTCTTATTTTGGTTTGACCGGATCTCAGGAAAAACTTAATCTGGTTTTGTTAGGTAGTCATCTTAGTAGTGTTACTTGGGGTAACATCACAAGGAGAAGATGCACCATTCGCTGTATGGGACAGTGCGTAGCCATGCCGATGGGATCTTATTTGGGTTTCGAATACTATGTTATTTTTAATATTTGGTCAAGGTTTATCTGTAGTGTAGAGTATACTAATGTTAGACTGTCATGACAAACCTCTGTACAGAAAGAACGAAGCAACTCAAAGATGATGTCTAGTAGGCAGTCGATTTCTTCCGTAGTGGGTGCTTTTGTGTCCAAAATAGCCACACAAAAAACAAGCCTTGTCTTTGAAAAAAAGTATTTTTTAATGTGACCCTCCACAACTACCGTACAGAAATGGCTTTACTTGACCTTATGCCAATATCTGTTGTTTAATAACATAGACACGAGAAATATTCTTTTTCTCAATCCTCGTGTTGTCTCGTTTCACATTTATCAATCTTTGACATTCTTCTGTTAGTTACTGCGGTGTTATGTCTTGATCTTTATCACACAATTTAAATAATTCACACGGTGAATTTACGTTTCCAGCGTATGTGAGGAAATGTTCATTTTCTTGTTTCACGATCTTCACGGATTTAGATCTTGTATGAAGTATCAAAGTTCATCAAAGATTCTCGATAAGATTCGTGTATTTCGCATTTATTTCTCTACCTCTTTCTGTAATAAAAAGGCGATTTTATCTTCATCAGACCATTTACAAAAATTGTTTCGTATCTACGTGTAGCATTGCTGGGTTATGGTTTTTTGACTCCCACTCCTCGACAACATTGATGCGGAGGTAGAATTTTCTATCTTTCTCTCTCATCGAGTAGCTACAATTATGCACAACATTAATGAAAATACATAACAACTGTGTGTTTCAACCTTGTGCCATACACGGAGGTTCATAATCTTTTCTTGTCTTGCTTGCTCCTCTACGTGCCTTGTTGATCTTGTCAGACCTAGGAAACGCCGCCTGCAATTGAGTTCTTTTACACCTCGAAAAAAGAACAAGTAAAAACAAAACTGCTGAAGACAGAGGAGGTTTATTCAGTTGGATCGTTTGTTCCAAATCATTGGCCAGTGAAGTGGGGGTGGGGTAGACAGAGAGAGGTCGATAATTACTACTTAATCATATCTTATCAGGACATTTTAAAACAACATACTTGCATTTCTAAGCTTTCAATCAGACAGACTACTTCTCTCATTTGCTCTCTCTTTGAGCCATGTGCCATCACATCAGTTTTCTATCAATTTCCGAGTAAAACTAACCTGCGAGTTCACAAAGTTGACCCCGAGTGAACTTTCATTTTCATGTTATTTTCAACTAAACAAATTGCATACTAGCGGCTCTATTCACCCAATATTTAACACAACGGTGTTGCTCATATGGCTCATGCCCCTTCGACTGCGACTCAGCACAATTAGTTTATCTGTCAAAATGAAAGACTTTCATCCCTTCCTCCCTGCGTGTTATTTTGGACTTTCGCCCATGATTCGACTTCCTGTACACGTATCTCTCATTCTACTCTCACTTCTAATCGAATTTTCCATTCTCTTACGTAATTTTAAACTTATGTAGAAAATTTTCTAATCTAAACCTATTTTTACACACCCGTTTCGAATACTGCTAAGCGCGCAAGATATATATATATATATATATATATATATATATATATATATATATATATGTATATATGATGGACTCTCCCGTCGATTTCGACGTATGAGTGCGCCGCCTGGTACTGCCCGCGCGTGAATTTGTAATTACAAGGGTTGCACAATCTCCAACAACCGCTCTTCTGAGTCGGCATTGCTCGATTCCAATGGCAAGTAGTAATACAGGACGACTGGAAACAATACCGAGAGCACATACAGCACCTGGTATTCCTAAATGGTCACCCATTTAGTACTGGCCAGGCTCGACGCCGCTTAACTTCGGTGATCTAACGGGAACCAGTGTGTCATATATATATATATATATATATATATATATATATCGAGAGAGAGAGAGAGAGAGGACAAATCTTACTTTAAACCAGTCAAATCTTTTGTGTTCCTAACGTTATTTATTTCTAAAAAAGTACTTCTCATCGTTTCAAATGGATCTTTTGGAATCTCGGCTTCGTTATTGTGATGCTATAAACAGTATTGATTACTTTTGCGTAAATTCTTTTTGTGGAATCTGTTGTAGCTTTCAAAGGGGTTAAACTATACACGATTGTTACTCAAGTGGAAGGAACAACCAATAAGATAGTAGAATGAAGAAAGAAAGATTTATTGCAATAGAGATGTCAATGAATGGATATAATAGATTAGTAAACCAGATAGAAGTGAATGCGGTGCTCACTATATATAGTTCTTCGTATTAGTTAGTTCACATAAGAAAGAGGGTATGTATAATATTCTATTACAACACTAAATTTAAAACAGCTTGGTCATTTTGGGGGATCTTGTTACAAATTGCAATAGAGAGTATATCGAATAGATAAGACATTACTAATCTTTGAACCAAGATAGCAGTGAATGCGGTGTTAACTATATCTACTTCTCTGTATTAGTTAGTCCACATAAAAAAGAAGGGTGTAAGACATTCTATTACAATAGAATATGTGTTTAATTATGAGCAATGCAGATTGCACGACCCTGAAACTATATCTGGTTAAATCAGTGTAAACATGATTGTTGTATATGTTAGTTGATAGTTCCGGGGACAGAGGAATGGGTTTTTGTTTTTTGTTTCATGTCGTGAATGATACGGAGTGTCATTCTTATAGTATTTAAAATGAACTATTTGGGGGAATTTAGGAAATGGACTATTGTTGTTTCTACGACAAGGATTTCTATGAACGGTATAGAGTTATTAAGTTTTGTTTAGAAAGTAAATTTTATAGTGGGATTGACGGTATTCAGTGTGATAGCTATGCTTTCTGTTTTAGTTTGTATCTAAAAATGTGATGCTTGCTGGGAGTCTATATATAAAATATTCTATTTCTAGTAATTCTAGAAATAGACAGACCAGAAAATTACTTAAAGGGTTGCTCATGGGTAAGCCTAACTTTTGTTGGATAGTAACATTTGTTGAATTTAAAGGTGGGAAACCGAACACATATATCCAAGGCAATAGGCGAATCCTAGAACATTTAATACTACTAAGATAAAGCTCCTTGCCTTTAACAATTATAAGAAACCGTTAAAATCACCGATTGCCATGGCTAATATCACCATACCTGAGAGGTCAGCATTCAAACTCCTCGGCCTAACATTCACAGGTAACATGGATTGGAACAAATACAAGTCTGCTGCAAAGAATGTAAGCTCTCTCTACCGGGCTAGACAACTTCTCACATTTGCCAGTATCCTATATCTCTACAAAGTCATCATTCGCCGATGCATGGAGTATTGTTGTCACATCTGGGCTGGTGCACCAACCACTTGCATTCCCCTTTAGACAAGGTCCTAAAAAGAGCCTATAACCTAATAAGTCCCACACTGTCTATAAAGCTCACGACACTGCCACATCGCCGCAATGTTTCATCCCTGTGTTTGTTTTACAAGTACTTCAATAGAATGTGCCTCGACAAACTTACTGCACTTGTGCCCCATCAACGTAAATACCCCCGATGAGCCCAACAATTAGCAAAATTACACCCCATCACTGTAGAAGTCCCCAGATGCCGGAAAGATTTCTACTTTAATAGCTGCTTTGCTCGAACTGCTAGCATTTGGAATTCCCTCCATGCTCACTGCTTCTTCAACGGTACTAACATGCCGAACTTTAAATGTAATATGAAAAGCATCTCGCTGCACAACTCCCTACTTCGGATGTCACTATAAATCTGGCCCCTAATTCACAATAGCCCCTTATGTCCGAGTGGCAATCTGTTCTGTTTGGAGTTAATATAAGTAACAAAAAAATTAAATAAAAATGTGATGCTTTTGCAGATATCGATTATGGTCTTAATATAGAGAGAAGAGAAATACTTGATTTTTATGTGTTGTGAAAGTAGGCTATGTGGAGACCTTATCATCGTCTTTAACTACAATGCCCCTCTGTGACTCCATTTTGACACCAGCTCCACAGAGGGGGCTTCATGGAAACTCAGAAAAGCTTTACTTGAGACGATTTCGTCTAACATTTTTGGTAGGCATCTTTTTTTGGCTTTGATCGCTGCATCGTGAAACCGGCTGCCAGAAGCTGTGATCAGCATACAGAAGACCAAACAGTTTAAGCCAGCGCTGGATGCATCATGTCCGCTGATTTTTGGATAATTACCCCTCAGCAGAGGATACGTGGGGAATCGTTACTGACGTAAATATCATCAACCCGAATTTAAATATACATTTAAAGAGGTTTTTCATTCCAGCGCCAAATGTTGTTATTTATTATCTTGTTTTATTAATTTATTTATGCCGAGAACAGCACATTATTTTAGAAGGTGCATTACTTATAAATTTACTCAAGTATGGTAATAGCAGCCCGTGATAAAAAAACAATATTAATAATGGTTATGATAAACATGATAAATATGATAGAAAGATTATAATAATAATAATAATAATAATAATAATATCGATAATAATATCGATAATAAAAAATGTAATAGTAGTGGTATTTAAATTCATATTTAGGTGTGTGGGATAAAATAATCGATTAGCTAGAATTCGGGATAAGTTTGTTTTGATAGAGTAATACTTTCAAAGAAAGATATACCGGCTATAAATAAGATTAAAAAAAATTAAATTAGGGTAAATTTGCAGATTAACAGCCTCCATTAATAACCCACCACCCCGAAAATAATGACATTCTGTTTTTTTAGGGATTACGTGTTAACACCATAGAAAACGGAAAGAAAGAAAAACAAATATATAAGAATTTAGTGTATATATATTTAACATAAAATGTTTCCACATTTCCGGGCCATTATATCTTTTTAGGGGACTTAACATTTTTTACCACTAACCCTAAGTTCGAGTGACAGGGTTATAAAACCACACGTAATCCTCTAAAAAAGTAGTGACCCCTCATAAAAAAAGCAGCGGATTTCACTCCTGTAACACAAAATAATCTAGTTAATTGCCCTAAAACTGTCCCGAAAAAATTTAATTTATACAAAAATTTTCCCTACTTTAAATGATAAAATAATTGTTTTTTCTTCTTTCCATCAAGTTAAAAAAGTAGATTGGGGGGGGGGGGAGGGATTTAGCGGAGGATGTTAATCTACAATCATACCAAAATATAAATCTCTATTTTTTCGTAATCTAGACAGATGACAGTGCTACTAAACTTTTGTTTTCATTTGTCAATTAGAATAGTGAAAAAAATAAGTTTGTTGTTAAAATTTATAAATTAGGCATCAACTTAATTAATAAAAAATGTTATTTATTGATTTTTGACGGAAAATGTAAAAACTGCAAAAAGAGGACGAAAGAAACGGGACAGAGAGAGAAAAAGAGAGACAGAGCGACAGAGCAAGCGAGATAACCACACTCTCCCTCCCACTCACCCTTTCTCTTCCCGCTTCTGTCTCGCTCGTAGCAAGCCGAGCCAACCACACTCTCCTTCTCGTTCCCCTTTCTCTTCTCGCTTCATCTCGCTCGTAGCAAGCCACAACCTTCGGTAAGATCGTCAGTGAGCGAATTAAACTTAGGTGTTTAGTTATTTTTCAGATTTATTTATTAAATAATTTTAATCAATTACTATTAATATAGACGAAACTATTGCATATAGATAGCAAACATAAGCCATTGCAATTCCAAATTAATAATACGAAACATTAATTATGAACGGTTGAAAATAGTTATGCTAATTAGGCAAAAGGTTCTCTTTCATCGTTTATCTACATTATATACACAGAATATGTTGTATTATTGAGTTAAATAACAGTAACCTGTTTCGATTATAATATAAAAGTGATAAATGAAAAAAAAACTTTCGCATTTATTCATTTAGATACAGAGAGCGAGAGAGAGAGAGAGAGAGAGAGAGAGAGAGAGAGAGAGGAAGACAATGAAACACATATCTGTGGATAACTATATATATATATATATATATATATATATATATATATATATAGTATATATCATAAGGTAGTTTAACAAATCAATAAAATGCTCGATTGTAAGTTCTACAAGAGCTAATATTAAGTATTCTATTTAAAAATTATACACTATATTCTCCATCGATGTGGCCATAATCGTGTCAGACCAACTATTCATCACATTTCAGTAGGTGAAGACTCCGAGAAAAAGGGGAAAAGAACACAAATGACCGGTTCAAAACAAGCTGTATCCACTTTTGTGTTCTCCCAGAAAAGTTATAGCATTCGAAAAAAGCGGTCTGTTGCTATTGTTTTTTTGATTAAGGGAGATTTTTATATGCTTATTTATTTGATTTAGATTTTATTTAAAAAGGTTTTTATTAGTGTTTATTGTTTTTTTAGACGTGTTTGCTTAGCACGGATCTTTACACGCGTTGTGTGTCTTTTCCGATTTTTGATATTCAACATTTGTGGACTGGTTCGGGGGCGTATTGCGAAAAAAGTGGTGTTTTCTGACAATAGACATCTTCCAAAATATCGATCGCAGCTAAAGGTCTAATTTTGGAGAAATATATATAACAATGACTTGATATGTTTGTCGATAGTTGTATAGCTGATTAATCCGAAAATTAGGTATCTTATATAATGAGAAATAGTAATAATAATAATATACTCAAGTGGCTGATCCAAAGTTGTCGTTGCAATTGTGGAGGTGTCCATTTTCGGGTGGGGATGTAAGGGGTGGTTGGAAGAATGTTCGTCTGTGGTGGTCTTGTATATCAGCATTTGTACTTCTTTATATATAAAATAGGCTTGTTGATTTGGGGTTGTACTGATGCAGTGAGTTAGGGCTCGGTGGGTGTGAGGCTTTAGCGCTTATCTTTGTTTTTATATAAAGCTTTCTCTTTTATCAGTGTAATATTATTTTATTTTATTTTGTTTAACTTGTTTAATTTTATTTTTATATGTATATTTAAATGTTTAAATATATATATATATATATATATATATATATATATATATATATATGTAAATATTCTGTATATTTTTTTAGTTTTTGGGTGTGTTTGGAATGTAATGTGCTTTTGGAATTGCTTAGTGGAGATATGAGTTTGTATGGGGATAGTATTTATGATAATGGATATAGGGAAGATAGGTGTGTGGAAAGGGTACAAATGTTATTTAAATTATTTAAATGATTTAAATGGTGAGGTCTAGGGTGTATTGATGGGTGTGATATTTTCCATACTCAGAGTGTGTCATAGTTTGTGATAGTTTAAGGAAGAGAGAGTCTGATGGTTCTCTGTGTGCTATCTGTTTCTATTATTAGGCAATTTAGCCAAGATAAACTTTTGCCTGTAGAGGCACATTTTGAAAACTTCCTATTTACAATTGATGTAGTTTATAGATGGGGTATTAATAGCTTGTAGTATGTTGTCGTTCAATAATCGTCCATTTGATTTTGTATGGTGTGTTTGAGTCTCTGATGTTATATAATTTAGTTGCTAGGGAAGTAGTGCCTTGCTTTCTCGGGTATCTAAATGTGTTATTATCAACATTGACTCTCTATTTGAAGGTTCCTTTCATCTTTTATGGTGTTTGTACTTGTAGCAACTTTGGCTTCATAGACAACGGATTTAAGTGTGTAACCCCCCCAAAGGGACAATTTTTGCCTGTTCTGTATGATCAGTTGGGGTTATGCAGATTGATAGTTGTGTATTTTGAGGCTATCAGAAAACCTACGGAACGTTAGCAGAAGTAACTAGTTTTAACTGTGTTTCTGTCAAAAGGTTTATGGAGCTTTTTGGATGGTAGGAAGTGGAGAAAGTATTTGCTATATTAAATTTTAAGCTGATGGAAAAGTGAGAGAACCAGGTAATATTCCTTTTCCTATTGGGTCTGTGTGATCTTGCGTATGCGATTTTTTCTTAAAAGCCGCTTTCGTGGGGGCTTTGCTGTAATATAGGGTGGCTTGTTGGTATATTTTGGAGCTGGATGAAAGATTATATATATATATATATATATATATATATATGAACTATATTTATCCACAGACACGTGTTCCATGATTTCTACGATCAATCAATGTGGCTAGGCGCAGTTATATTCGAAGCCCGGACCTCAGTGGTTGACGTCCGGTGATTCACCGACTGAGCTATCAAATCTGCAATTTTTAGCGGAAGACATTATATTGTATATAAATGGAGCTATTCATTCATCTATATTTTTACGATATGGATAATCGAAAGACAAAAACTTTCTTTTACGAATGAGTTTTGCTTTAACGCTAAGTGGAATCCATCATTTCCTGCATCTTACACACACATTTGAATTACTTACTAGACACTATACTCGAGTGTCTTCGGTCTCTCAATACAAGGGTTTGTCAGGACAACCTGGCATGAGGATACTTCACCTTACAAGTAAACCCTAACCAAAAATTCAAAATAACATTGTATTTTTAGCACAAATAAGATCCACTCAGCACGGCTATACATTTGCTCATACGAGGAATAGTGCACCGCAAGTAACACCACTTTGATGGATACTCCACCAGACTAAATGAATTCGTGTCCTGGAATCCGGTAAGACCAATAAACCACAAGAAAGATATACTACAACATTGTTAACCTGGTCAATTGGGGAGAGGAAAATTAATGTTTTTATCTTCTTTACTGCCTCAACGTTTGAAAAATAAAAGAGGACTTAATGGAATATTGGAATATCTATGTATCTCATATAGAGATTAAGTGTTAGCCGCAGGAAGGGGCTCCTTGATTTCTGAGAACTTAAACCGAAGTAAAATGAAACAATATATATATATATGTATATATATATATATATATATATATATATATAAAATATCAAATATTAAAAATTAAAGTGTATTTACCTAGATTTCGACAATTCAGATTTATGTATCTTAAAGGAGGCTATTACTATGGATATTTTTTAAATTAAATATTACAGTGTATTTGCCTACAAACTACGTTGTTTCGGACTTACTCCCTCATTAGTGCAGGAAGTGGTGGTTTCAGGCGGCCAGACGGGTGTGAACGCAGTTCGTAGATCTAGAAGAGAATCACGATCCTTACGATCAGGCTAACGGAAATCGCTACATACATTACTGAAATTAAGATACATTTAAACCTTGCGACAGGGTTCAAACGTGCCGAGATCAAAAAGTGCTTAAACACACGGGCGTGTAAGCTTTGCTTATATATATATATATATATATATATATATATATATGTGTGTGTGTGTGTGTGTGTGTGTGTTTGTGTGTTGTTTCCTGGCTGAAAATGATTAATTTCTTCACATTAAATTTTTAAATAGCCTTATGAAAGAAAGTATGGATGTTAATATAATTTCAATACTTTTCTACTTAAGAAACATCAGGTACATTTAAAAGACTTTTGGGGTCACTTTATTGGGTTGATTAATTTTCTATATTCACTTAATCGTATCAAGAGCATTTTGTCTTTATTAAAAAAAAGTACTGCCGTTTACTCATAGCCAATACAATTGATACATTAGATCGAATCTTATACAAAATTGAACTTTTAGATTGTCAGAAAAAATACGACTTACTTTGGATATTTTTATGGAAAAATGTTGAAGATGGGGAAAAAGCGAACTAAGTTTTCTCGGCACGTGTTTTGAATGAAAACATGGATACTTTTCTATAAAAATATCTGAAGTAAGTCCTTTTTTCGGTAAATCTAAAGATTCATTTGTCTATAAGATTAAGATTTTGTTATTACTAATGTACCGATTGTTTTGGCTATGAGTAAACAGCTGTACCTTAAAAAAATAAAGACAAACTTTGCCTAATACAAAAAACTTGTCTTTGTCGGAAAATTCCTCAATTTATATATATATATATATATATATATATATATATATATATATATATATATATATATATATATATATATATATATATATATAGAGAGAGAGAGAGAGAGAGAGAGAGAGAGAGAGAAAACTGTCGAGAAACCGAAAGAGCTCGGAGAATGGCCTACGACACAACGCTTGCTCCACCGGTTAACACCTGAGAACCCCAGAATTGCTCGCCGCGTCGACAGATTGACACGAAAGATTGTGAAAAGTGAGAGAGCTCCGTGATCTCCAATAAAGCTTACATAAACAATGATTTGCTGCCGAACTATACAATATATATATATATATATATATATATATATATATATATATATATATATATATATATATATATATATATGTGTGTGTGTGTTCGTGCATCGTGACCGTTTGAGATTGTATTCCTTGCACTTATGAGAGTCGAAAGCTCGAAACGACGTCGTATGTAGGTAAAATATTAAAATACAATTCAATATTATAAAGTAAATTAATGTCGAGCATTGTTGGAGAGATAAAAAAAATAGACACTCACTTAAGCTTCAGTGCGATTGTTGGGTTCTATCAGACTGTCTTGATGTTTACGCTCGCCGCTTTCAGCATAAATATAACTTAATTTCTCCGTATCACGCGATAACCTCTCATGATCAAGAGGATAGGGCGAACGCTTACAGATTCAAGGTATCTCTGTGAACTGGGTTCGTGCCCGTGACTGTCTTAGATTTTCATTCCCTGCACTGATGAGTGCCGAAAGCTCGAAACGACGCCGTATGTAGGTAAAATATTAAAATATAATTATATATATACATATATATATATATATATATATATATATATATATTAGTATGACATGTCTATCCCCGTATTACTCTGTATTCTGTCTATTTTAGCATTTGTAAAGTTTTGTACCACTATATTTATTGTGAAGTATGTTTAAGTAATCTCCGCGTAACCATGTTCATATCTTTTCATACACATTTCCTTTCCTTATATATATGAAACTATTCTACTTCCCGTTTTTGGTTCTTTATTTACTTTTTATCGGATATTTTTGCGGTTAAACCTACCCTGATAAGTATCACATTAGTTTCCTGCGTGTAGTTATTGCGTTTTTGAATAGCCGAGTCGAGTCAAGGCAATCATCATCAGCGCCGATGAATCCACTCGTTTCTTCTTTTCCGAATTTGAATGAGGTTCAAGAAAATGAATTGCCGTTAGAACACAAATAAAAGTAATCACCGCACTTATGAAAGATTTAGATTTGAAAAGGGAAGATAAAAAGCTTCGCTAAAAAAGCACAATCTTCTATAAGAGTCACAGGGAGGCAGACAGATAGAAGGAGGAAGGAAGAGATAGAGGGAAAGAGAGAGGGAAGAGAGGTGGAGGTAGGGATAGAGAGAGGGGGAGGAAGTAGGAGACTAAATATTATTCAGAAGAGAAAAACTCCTGTTGGGTCTTTATTGCAGGTGCTTTATTGATATTTAACTCTTTTCAGACGAAACCAACCAACGAAACTAACAATTCCCTGCTTCTCTAGGATTGGAATGGGATCGAAAATTACAGATTTAGGATTGTCTACTCCCACAGATGCAGAAATGTACAAATATTGACTCTATTAATTTAACGTGTTTATTCTTGATAAAGTCCGTGTTTAAGGCGAAATATTTAATCAAATCATGACTGAGTTAATTTCTTTTTGTTCAAATTAGGCTTGTTTCCCTTACTTCTATATTTTTCACCTATACATTCTGTCGGATTATCATCCTCTAAATACACACACACACACACATATATATATATATATATATATATATATATATATATATATATATATATATATGTAAGTAAATTTCGCGTACAACAAAATTGTAGGATAAATTTCAGAGGAAACATTTTTTATTAATCAATGAAACGGGCGGGTATAAACAAAGAGAAAATTGTTAAAATTTTCCTTTGAGCCTTATTGTCTGACCCTCTAAGAGGAACCTCCGATTCATATAATTCGTTGCGAAGTAAATATCTTCTACTTTGGGCTATGGTTTGGAAGGAATTTTCTTTCTTTGACAAACTTCGCTTTTCTAAGTTTAACAGTTTGGATGATAAAAATAAATTTTTCAAGATGGGTGGTTTAAGCCATGATGACACTTTTCGTATGGAAATAAAAATCTAGAAAAGGCTTCTTCAACTTTATAAAAGCAAGTTTATTTCTAAAGAGATTTATGAGAGAATACGACCTATAGGCTCTCAAAGGCCTAGAATGTATGGCTTACCCAAGCTTCATAAACCCAACATTCCTTTACGGCCTATTCTATCAATGTTGGTTCTGCACAACATGCACTTGGTAAATGGTTAGTTGATATTCTTAAGCCCGTACTTACTTTTTATTCGGCCTATTGTATCTCTGATTCCTTTCAATTTGTGTCGTATATATACAAATTATCTCTCTCAAAGGATACCGAGTTCTTGGCTTCCTTTGACATTAGTAGTCTGTTTACCAATGTACGATTAGATGAAACCATTGATATGTGTGCAGATTATCTTTACCGTGGCCCCTTAAAATCTCCACAATTTCATGAACGAATTTTTGTTGAACTGATGGAACTTGCTACTAAATCAGTTTCCTTCAGTTTCAATAATATAATGTATCGGCAAATTGATGGTATATCCATGGGCAGCTCACTTGGTCCATCGTTAGCCAACATTTTCGTTGGATTTTTGGAAAACCAATTATTTTTCAAAATGACCAAGCCGGCTTTCTACACACGTTACGTTGATGACACTTTTGCTTGTTTTTCCTCACGGAGTGATGCTGAACAGTTTCTGCGTCTTCTTTATGACTTGCATCCATCGTTGCAATTCACTATGGAGGTCGAGGATTGTGGTTCCCTGCTATTCCTCGATGTTTTAGTGTCTAAAACTGGTTCACCGTTTGACACCTCTGTGTATAGAAAACCAACATTTACAGGCCTTTATCTAAATTGGTTTTCCTTCGTCCCAAGATCAAGAAAAATAAATCTTATTAGTACTCTCACTCATCGAGCATTTATGATTTGTTCACCAACACGACTCGATGCAGAACTTGGTGAAATTACTAATATTTTTCTTGCTAATGGATATCCCATCAATATCATAAAAAGCACCATTGCACGCAAAGTTGCTATATTTAATGGTGGTAAATTTATTGGCCTGTCACGTTGCCCTATTTATTTAAACTTCCTTGGTTAGGTTCTAACGGCCTTTACATTGCTAAAAGGATTTCTTCTTCTTCTACTCAACGTTGTTTTCCACGACTCGAACCTTTTTCTCTTCTTTTCGTAAGGATGTTTTGCCAGCCATTCAAAAGAATTCTGTTGTTTATAAATTCATGTGCCAGTATGGAGCTGACTACGTTGGTAAGACATCCCAAAGATTAGAAATTAGAATATCCCAACACATACGACGTGATATTCGTTTACACAAGGTTTCGAGATCATCCGGGAACTTCCAGGCACAGGAATCAGCCATCGGTAATCACTTGGTTAGTACAAATAGTTGTTCTGACAGGTATTCCGATGGGTGGTTTTCTGTTTTACACAGTGCCAGGTCGAACTACCATCTCAATATTATTGAGGCGTTAGTTATTAATAATTCTCGACCTAGCTGTGTAGACAAAATATTTTGAGCCATCAGTTGGAGATCTTTAATGATTCAAATCCACCATAACGTTGAGAGATTTACTTTTTTTTTCTCTCTCAATCGTTTTCTCCAACTTAAACAAATTTTTCCTCTGATATCTCATCCGATTTTCTTAGTTTTTAATTTATCATTCTGACGTTTCTTCTTAGAGGGTCAGACGATAAGGACTTAAGAAAAATTTTAGCAATTTTCTTTTTTTTCCACCTGTCCGTTTCATTGATAAAAAAATGTTTCCTCTGAAATATATGTATATATTCCATGAAAAATGCCAGTATACTGAAATCATATGCTCTTAATAGGGTTAAGATGAAAATTCATATACACTAAATGTACAAAAGCATGGAAATTCCCAAATTTTTACACTTTTATTGTCATTAAGGGTATGCGAGCACAACAGAGCTATGTATTTTACTTGTAGGAATTTTTCTTCAGCGCATCTCACACACTTAATCCACTCATGGATAGATATTTATACTGTAGTGATGTGATAATGAAATGGTTTGGTTGATATGTAGTCATACCCTTAATGACAATAACAGTGTAACAATTTGGGAATTTTCTTGCTTTTGTACATTTAGTGTATATGAATTTTCATCTTAACCCTATTAAGGGCATATGATTTCAGTATGCTGGCATTTATCATGGGATGTCACTACTTTTGTAAAGGCTATGCCTCAAGACAATGGTTATTTTAAAGTTTTTTTTGAATTTTCTGGAAAACTAAGGTATATGGTAAATTGAAATTAAAATGCCATCAACTAGACTCTAGAACCTCTATCTCTGCCAAAAATCAGCTGAATCCATCAAATAGTTGATGAGATACAGGGTGGCACACACGTACGTACACACGAATAACACAAAATCACTCCTGACCTTTCTGGATCTCTGGGTTGCTTTGACTAATGATGCTGAAATTCTACACACTCATAGAACCTATCAAATGAAAATTTTGTGCAAAGTTTTGACTAATTTGGTTTATTGGTTTTTGAGTTATGACTGATCAAAGAAATGAGATTTCTAGCATAGGTCGTTTTTGAAGTCTATTAAGGGATAGAGCGCTATCGCGTCTCCCTTGATTAAATTGATAAATGCGAAATTTGGATCCATTTCGTGCATAAACAGTAATGTGAAAATGCTCTATTTCAGGTAAATTGAACTTTACAGATATCTTTTTGTATATACTCATTATGTATATGCGATATCAGTCGCATGCTTATCTAACTTGCATATTGGTTTTGAAAAATGACATTTTATTAATTAACTATTATTTGTTATTGGCTTTTAATTCAATGATTTAAAAAATATATAACAAGTAGTTCTGTTTCGCAATATTGTTTTATTTCCTGGAAACATATCTAGAATTTGTGCTCAAATGTTGCTTTCTTTTAAGGGACCGACTTGATTTTCAACAAGCTGCGATCCATTTCTAAATTTCAAGTGACAAAGCAAATTGATTTCTTCTTTCTTTTTATTTCTTTACGGTCACATTAATAAGATAAATAAATTTATATCGAAATTACCAACATGTTAATGCGTATCTATTGATATAAATAAATGAGAAACATTTTGTTTCGTGTTTACAACAAAGTTATTCATGATATGTTCATTCTTAGTAGCGATCTTTGCGAAGCGATAGCGAGCCGGCAAAACAAGCTAGTATATATATATATATATATATATATATATATATATATATATATATATATATATATATATATATATATATGTGTGTGTGTGTGTGTGTATGTTTAATATTGGAAATGTATTTCCAACAGTATGTTATGCATTAAGCTGCCTGTTTCTCGTTTATGCTATTGTTTACGCGAAGATTTATGATGCGATTTAGTTAATATGCCAATATCTTATTAAGAAAGTTAAAATTTCGAAACGTTTCCTTTTCAAAGCCATTATAGTGAAATCACATTTGTAAAAAGCGCCAATCATAATCATCGAAACGCTGGAATTAATGTCAAAATACATTTACGTCGGGCAAAATTAGTCATAAATTAAGATAAAAAAGCGCACAGAAACATGCGTACACATAGACACGGACGCACACAGAGACAAGCATATGTATAGATAAATAAATATACGAGGCGAAAAGCTGGAATGTGACGAATATATTATGATAAAGAAAAGGCCAAGCGAAACGAATATAAATAGCAAAGGTTACATTTTCGTTGTAAAATCGCCAAGGGGGACTGAAAAGCCGATTTGAATATGGAAAATGGTTGATGAGTTGGTTGAAGTTTGCAGTAAGTGAAAGAGTGCGTCGTGGAAAATGGCTTCAACATCAAGAAAAGTGTAAAAAGTAAAGAAATAACAAAGAACAGAAAACAGTAATAAGCTGCTTATAATAGCAAACTGTCAGTGTGATTGATTTTTTTTATTGAAAGACGTCATTTTTTTTTAATATCTTGATTGAATATTTTAATTAAACATTATGTTAATAATGGAATTCTAAGCAAATGCCTTGAAGTGAGAGAAGATAGAGAGAGAGAGAGAGAGAGAGAGAGAGAGAGAGAGGGGGGCGAGAGAGGGAGAGTGTAAGAGAGAAAAGACGGAAATGAAGATAGAGGGATAAACAGGGGGTGAGAGATGAGGGAGATAAGGAAAGAGAAAGATAAAGAGAGGGAAAGTGTGTGTGTGTGTGTGTGTGTGTGTGTGTGTGAGAGAGAGAGAGAGAGAGAGAGAGAGAGAGAGAGAGAGAGAGAGAGAGGGGAGAAGTGCATAAGATAATAAGAGATTCGGTAAAAAATAAGAAACAGAATTGTAGAAATGAAGATGAAAGAAGTAGAAAAAGAATGAGAATATAATTACATACGAAGAATGAAAGAAAAAGAAGAAGAAGAAGAAGAAGGGAATGGAAGGAGCAAACTGGAAGAAAATAGAAATAATTGAATACAAAAAGAAGTATTGTCACGAATCAAATAATAAAAAGAACAAGAAAAATAAGAGAGAAAGAGGGGGTGGGGCGGCTGAAGAAAATATAAATAGAGACCGAATGATTGATAGAGATAGAAAAATATATATATATATATATCAATATATATATATATATATATATATATATATATATATATATATATATATATATATGTATATGTATATATGTATATGTATATATATATATCAATATATATATATATATATATATATATACATACATACATACATATATATATATATATATATATATATATATATATATATATATATATAGATAGATAGATAGATAGATAGATAGAGAGAAATGCTAGTCTATTGTCATTCATCACACCTATATTACCATCAAAACGGCCTACTGATAGAAGATCGGCTTTTGTAATACTTTATATATAGTACAAACCAATGACAACAAAACAGCTATTTGTTACACTAATTTGCATAACTAATTTTTCAATTAGGGCAATAAAATTATAAATAAATGACACCAAAAGGTAATAAATTAACGTTTGCTGCTATTTATTTATACATTTATCGCTCTTTTTATATATAAATGCAATAATGGTTTTTATATTAAGAGTGATTAATTAAAATGATTTAATAATAAAGAATATAAATTACCAAAGAATTCTTAAAATATTATAATTTTCAAGGGAGGTAATTTAAATGAAAACTATTAGTTTTTAAAATTACAAAATATTTATATTAAAGATATGTAATGTAAGTTATACATTAAAAAATAATACTTAGAGCTTTGTTATTATTCACTAGTAATTTCAGCGATAATTTATTTTAAAATTAAACTTCAATTGGTAAATAATTACTTCTAACTTTAAAAAGTTTGGCCGCTAATTTTACAATAATTTCGATCAAAAATACAAGGATGATGTTTTACGTGGACGTTACTTCTTTTTATGATTTCCGGAAACATGACATTGACATTAGGTTTTTTTTTTCAATCTATTTTTATTTGATTTATTCGCATTAACGCTGTCATACATCGCTAAATAACTAAACGTTCATTGGTTACAATCAATAACGTAACTAATAACTGGCAACAATATTGAACGTAGTTATCAATTTGATTTTCTGATGGATACGGTAAATGGCGAGAGAATTAGATGGTTCATTAATGTCTACATTAATAAGATTATTAGACGACTTTAAATAGAGATAGCGTTTTCTTCCATCAGCAATATTTACATTAATACAAATATCAGGCAATTTTAAATAAAGATATTTTTTTACCTTTGATTTATTCACATTAATACAAATATCAGGCAGTTTTAAATAAAGATATTTTTTGCCTTTGATTTATTCACATTAATACAAATATCAGGCAATTTTAAATAAAGATATTTTTTTACCTTTGATTTATTCCCATTAATACTTTAATACGTTGCTAAATGACTAAACGTTAATTGGTTACAAAATTCAACGGAGTTAGCAATTCTTTTTATTGATGAATAGAGAAAATGGCGGGAGAATATAATACCTACTAATGTGACAGCTTTAAATGAAGATAATGTTTGTCTTTTTTAATTAAAGCGAACATGATTTTTGTTTTTGTGATTCTATTTATTCAAATAAACACTTTTAGTAATCGCTGAATAATTTATAGTGTGTATGTAGATGACTATGTGGATGTGTATGTAGATGTGTGTCGTAAAAAACGTGACTTACACATTTTTATTATTATTTCTTAATCCATTATTTATTAAAATAAAAAAAAAACTATATCATAACGTAACATCACACGACATTGTAAATATTATTACTACCTGTAGTGATATTCCTTTTTGTCTATAATTGGATATTCCAATATTTTTTATTCTTACCTTTCTTTATAACTTCCAGATGTTACTAAAGAAAGAGAGAGGAACAGAGAGAGAGAGAGAGAGAGAGAGAGAGAGAGAGAGAGAGAGGGAGGAAAAGAGAGAGAGAGTGACGGAAGTGAGAGTAATAGACAACGTATATATTAAGAGGGGGAGGTCAAACAACATACGTTGAGAGAAGGTTAAAGTTATAAAATAGAAAGTTAGAAAGAGATGGTCACTTGATGTATTTGCAAAGTATGGCTCCTGGGAACAATTAAAATGGAATGTTTTTCAAACAATTCAATCCAAAAAACTGGCGAATATTTTAGTATGCATTTTGCGTGATTAAAATATATAAGATAAAAGTCAGAAAAACAAACGTTGATTAACTCAGCCATAGTATAATATATATCTATATATATATATATCTGTATTCATCAATATGGAAATTATATAAATATATATATATATATATATATATATATATATATATATATAAGTTAAGTCGGTAAGATTTTCCAAGTGAGACCGAAATAAGTCTGCATTTAAGAAATTGATTTTTGATTCCTTATTAACATATCCTTTAGGTAAACTTATAATCCGTGCTCTTTACAAAATATTCAACTCGATATTATTAGTTAGATATTCGAGTCCGATAATTATTACAGTATTCGTTTTTTTTAAATAGGAGATGGGCACGTACTTATTCATTTTTTATAAAATATATTTACATTACGACTTCGTTTTGAAAATAACATTCGATTAGTTTTCCACAATCTTTTAATTTTGGGGATCTTAAAATTTGTAACCGGTGGAAATTGGAAGGTTATTTTTAAATCTTTAAACTTTGTTTAAATCGACGAGATTACTTGATATATATATATAGGTAAATTGGGATATATCTTTCAGGCCTCTAATCCATCAAATAGAATCCAGTCGAATAAAAAAGTCTAAGTAAAAACGAGAGGCCATTACCCCCATCCGTCTTATTCTTACTGAGAAGGTAACATATCTTCAATTTTTTGTTATCTCTGGGAAGTGTCATTTAAACCTATTCTATCTATCTATCTATCTATCTATCTATCTATCTATCTATCTATCTATCTATCTATCTATCTTGAACATTTTTAATATTTTCGGAGGCTCTGAAATACCTGACTAGTACACGGGCGCAGGATTACCCCTCTCGGTGTGATAGACCCGTATACCTTGTCCATCTATGAGAAGGAAAACTCTGATATAGAAACTGTGCCACTGATTACTCACGTTATGACAGCAAACTGTTGGAGGAGAGAGGCCTCCTTAGTCCTGATCGACAACCTACCTAGAGCTGGAGTATCGAACAAAATATCCGGTTTGCAAACCTAAAATTTCTTAAGTAGTAGATGGATTCTGCTTATTGCCCGGCTTTTGCGCTCTTTATTTGTCTATGAGCAAGACGCAGAATTACTAGCGCAGTGACACCTGCCTAGAACAATGAACACCTCTATCTGGGAAATTTGGGGAAAGTTTTTTGTCACTAAGTCTCACATGACTAGTCTGAGTCTCTCTTGTTCCGACGGGTTGCGGGTACAGGTTAGACAGCTTGTCTAGCTGCTGTTTCCGACTGGTAGTGCAGAAGCCTTAACTCTTAGGTAGCGCTAACCTGAGTTAGCTCCATCAACAGTTATATAATACCGTAGGTAACTATACGTGCCATGTCGCGCATGGAAAGGAACCCTACAGTTATTCCGGTGGGGTTTCCCAAACCAACAACGCCCATGGATCACGACTCGGCTATTGGTCTGGATGTGTTAGCTTATTAGCACCAAACTAACACCAACTTTGCTATCCACACTCTATCTAAAACAAAAATGGCAACACAAAGAAAAAGAAACAAGCCTAAACCAGACACCCATTAAAAACATCTTCGCCTCCGCCCTCGAGACTTGCATTCACACATATTCAGGAGCTTAGAACCTACATCAATGACGTAGAAACCTTTCTCCTAGTTAACTCCCCGGATATCATAGCACTAAGTAAAACAAATCTACAACCCTCCATCTCCTAACACCATTTTGACATGCCTAAATACCTCCAACTCTATCGTAAAGACTGACACACATATGCACGGGCTAGGAGTTTATGTTTGGAACACCCTCCCCTTGACTAGAGAATAGAGGCTAGAATCAGATGATCAAGCCTACATGTCCTTTATATTAACCTTACAGCACAGCGTTAGTTACTTATATTTCTTATACCATTCCCTTCGACCCAGGACTTTACCCTGCTTAGCTATGTCTCTGAAAGCATAGATACAGCACTCTCACTTGACTCGAGTGCCCAAATACATGTATTTTGGGATTTCAATGTACATCACTGTGACTGGCTTGGATTCTTTAGCTATACAGACGCAACTGGTAAGTCCACGTATAGTTTCTCCATAGCGCAGTCCCTCTCACAGACTGTCACTTTCCCGACCCGTCGCCCTGATCGTGTAGACCAGCAAGCCTCGACCTGTTCTTAACCTCACGGTCCGACGAATGCCCATAGCCCGCGCGGGAACGTTAATCACCTTGTGGTAATGATTGATATCATCCTAGAATCTCGTCCCAAAGCTGATTAGCCGTTGATCAAAACGACGAGATACTACAAGCAGGTTGATTCAGATTCCATCAGGGACGCCCCATGGAGGGAAACTTTTTCTCTCCCTGCTGACCAGTGCGCAAATGAGTTAACTGCATGGCTCAAAGCAGACATTGAAGCACATGTCCCCATGCGAAAATTCTACAGTGAGCCCAACTCTCGATAATGGTTCACCTCGAACTGTACAGCTGCTATTGCTCAGAAGAAGCAATCATTCCGACAATTCAACTTCCGTAAGTCAACTGCAAATAGAGATACACTTTTAGTGGCAATAACTCATTGAAAGACTGTAATAGATGAAGCAAAAAGGAAGTCATACATTCATTCACAGAAACAAGACATTCGTGATTTCTGGAAAATTTTCCATAGTGTGGTGAACAATAGGCAATCAACAATTCCCCTGCTATCCAACCACAATGATGTCGTTTGCACAGATACTGACAAGGCTGAACTACTTGCCCAGCGTTTCGCCTTAAACTCCACTTTTGACTCCGCAAACCATTTCCTCTCAATTAGGGATTGAAGCCACACTTGATAATCTGACCATCACTCAATCTCATGTCCGATACATCATAAAAACCTGGACACCTCCAAAGCATGTAGGTCTGATCTTATACAAGTAATTGTAATAAAGAAATGCTCTGTTGAACTGGCCCCTCCCCTCTCATAACTGTACAACAAATACCTTGCCAAATATTGCTTCCCTGATAGCTGGAAAATTGCCTCTGTGATACCAGTCTTCAAGATATCTGGAGATAGAACTGGCCCTAGGAATTATCGCCCCATCTCTACTCTCGCTCTTCACTAAAATCTTTGAATCCTTAATCAATCTAGCGATAGTCCGTCATTTCGTTAATGCTAAACACCTTTCTGACTATAAGTATGAATTTAGGCAAGCACGATCTACTGCGTATATCCTAACAGTCATCTTTGAACGCATATATCTTACACTGGACAAGGCAGGTGGAGCTAGGGTAGTAGCGCTTGATGCACCCAAAGCCTTTGAAAAGGTCTGGCATAAAGGTTTTCTCATAAAAAATTAATTCATATAGATTTACTGGACGAATATTTAATATAATTAAATTATTCCTCTCAAAAGAAAAATCCAGGTTGTACTCGATGGCCATTCACCCAAACAACATGACGTAAATGCACGCGTACTCCAAGGATCGATCTTTGGAACTTTAGTTTTCCTGATTTTCATAAACGACCTCCCTGATGATATTGTGTCTGAGATGGGTATATTTGCTGACAAAACCACACACTAATCTCGTCATGTGGGTAAAACGGACGCACCCATATACGAGGCAATGACTGAATCCTTAGATAGTGATCTCCAGTCCGTAGTGAAATGGGGTCATAAATAGATGGTAACATTTAATGCTGCTAAGACAAGGCTACTTTCCTTCAACAATTACAAGAAACCTCTCTACCAATCGATTGCCATGGCAAATAACACCCTACTTGATAGTCCAACCCCTCGGCCTAACATTCACAGTTAACATGAATTGGAACAAATACATCGAAGACATTGCCAAGGCTGCTGCAAAGAAATTGGGCTCCCTCTACCGTGCTAGAAAACTTCTCACACCTGACAGTTACCTATATCTCTACAAAGCCACCATCCGCCCATGCATGGAGTATTGTTGCCAAATATGGGCTAGTGCACCATCCACTAGTCTCTCCCTCTTAGACAAGGTAAAAAGGTCTCTTATCTAATAAGTCCCTCACCACCCACCAAGCTCCAGCCCCTGTTCCATTGCCGCAATGTTGCATCCTTGTGCTTGTTTTACAAGTACTTCAATGAAATGTGATCCGAGGAACTAGCTGCTACAGTGCTTCCTCGACGTAAATACATTCGACTAACCCGATAATCAGCTAACTCCCATCCATTCACTGTGGAGGTCCCCATATGCTGGAGTGCCTTCTACTCAATTAGATCCTTTCCTTGTGCTGCCGGCCTTTGGAAATCCCTTCATGCTCCTTGTATCCCCGACTGTACCGACATGCAAAAATTTAAAACTAATGTGAACAAGTATCTCGCTGCACAGCTCCCAATTAAGAATGCCCCCCAAACTTTCACCCTAATTTTCAGGAGCCCCTTACGTCTACAGTTATAACTTGCCTTGCTTGGGGTAAACTAAGTTATATATATATATATATATACTGTAAATATTTTAAAATATTAAAGTGTTTTTATACCTACAGACCATATTGTTCCGTTTTTTACCCTCATCAGTGCAAGAAGGCGGTTGTAAGCAGTCGCATTGGATCGAACGCATTTCCTAGATTCAGACTAGAATTACGAGGCTGACATCTATGCCTATGTGGTCACGAGAAATCGCCACAGACAATAATTGAAATTAACGTACACTTACCCGAGAGGCGGGGCAAGCGTGTTGTTTTCGAAAGTGTTCGATGTTCGAGCGGAACTTTGCATAATAGCTGGTAACAACAATCTTGTAACCCCAAAGAGTGCTTTACTATTAAGACTGTTAAATCTTAAAGAGGCATTAAATGCAAATATTTAAAAAAATATTAAAGGGTTTTTGTACATACAGACGATATCGTTTGGTTTTTTTACCCTCATCAGTGCAGGAGTAGCGGTTGCAAGCGGTCGAATGGGATTGAACACAGTTCGTAGATTCAAACGCCTACGTATAATTTCTCCTTAGCTCACTCCCTCTCTCAGACTGTCGATTTCCCGACCCGCATCCCCGATCGAGTAGACCAACAAGCCTCACTTCTAGACCTCTTCTTGACCTCTATACCCGAGGCTTGTGTGACGAAAGCTCATAGCCCACTCGGGAATGCTGATCACATTGTGCTAATGATACATATCACCCTAAAAAGTCGTCCAAAAGCTTATGAACCGTTGCTCAAAACAACAAGATACTACGAGCAAGCTGATTTTGAGTCAATCAGAGATCACATCAGTGACGCCCCATGGAGGGAAACCTTCTCACTCCCTGCCAACCAGTGTGCAAACGAATTAACTGAATGGGTGAAAGCAGGCATTGAAGCCTATGTCCCCATGCGAAAATTCTTTAGCAAGCCCCACTCTCCTCAATGGTAGTCTTCGAAATGTGCAGCTGCCATTTCTGAGAGCAACAAGTATTCCGTAAATTAGGCCGCCATAAGTCAGCTACAAATAGGCATATATTTATAGAGTCAAGAAATAATTGCAAGGCCGTGATAGGCGAAGCGAAAAGAAGGTATAATGAGTTAACAAAAAAACGCATCCAGTCGCAGAAACTAGGTACTTGCGATTTCTGGAAAATCTACAATAGTGTAGTGAATAATGGTCAATCTACGATTCCCCCACTTTCAAACCACAATGATGTCATTTGCACGGCCACTGATAAGGCTGAATTACTGGCACAGCGTTTCGCTTCTAACTCTACTTTAGACTAAGATAACCCCCCTCTCCCTGAATCACCTTTGCGGACCGAAGCCACACTTGATAACCTGGTCATCACCCCATCCCAGGTCAGAGACATCATAACAAACCTTGACACCTCTAAACCTTGTGGGCCTGATCTTATATTGTAATAGTAATAAATAAATGCTCTGCTGAACTGGCCCCTGTCTTCTCCAAACTCTACAATAAATGCCTAGCCGAATCTTGCTTCCCCGATAGCTGGAAAATTGCCTCTGTGGTACCAGTCTACAAGAGTTCTGGGAATAGAACCGACCCTCAGAACTACCGCCCAATCGGTCTACTGCCGATCTTTGCCAAAATCTTTGAATCCTTAATCAATCTAGCGATAGTACGGCACTTAGTTAATGCTAAACTTCTTTCTGACCGCCAGTATGGATTTAAACAAGCACGATCTACTGCAGACATCCTAACGGTCATCTCTAAACGCATGTATCATACACTCGACAAGGCAGGTGAAGCTAGGGCAGTAGCGCTTGATATATCCAAGGCCTTTGACAAGGTATGGCATAAAGGGCTTCTCCTGATAATACGCTCATACGGTATTACTGGGCAACTACTTAATATAATTAGATCCTTCCTAAACAAAAGAAAAATCCAGGTTGTCCTCGATGGCCGTTCATCTAAGCAACATGACATAAATGCTGGTGTACCCCAGGGATCTATTCTTGGACCTTTGTTGTTCCTGATCTATATAAACGATCTCCCTGATGACATAGTGTCTGAGATTGGTTTATTTGCTGACGACACCACGCTTTACTCTCGCCATGTTGGCAAAACAGACGCGATCATATCTGAGGCAATGGCTGAATCTTTAGAAAATGACCTCCAGGCTGTAGTGGATTGGGGCCATACATGGTTGGTAACTTTTAATGCCGCAAAGACAAAGCTCCTTTCCTTCAATAACTACAAGAAGCCTCTCCAATCGCCGATTGTCATGGCAAATAACACCCTACCTGAGAATTCATCATTCAAACTCCTCGGCCTAACCTTCACAGGTAACATGAATTGGAACACATACATTGAAGACATTGCCAAAGCTGCCGCAAAGAAGGTTGGCTCCCTCTACCGTGCTAGTAAACTCCTTACACCTGACATTATCCTATATCTCTACAAAGCCACCATTCGCCCATGCATGGAGTATTGTTGCCACATCTGGGCTGGTGCATCATATACTCGTCTCCTCCTCCTTGACAAGGTCCAAAAAAGAGTCGCCAACCTAATAGGCCCCTCACTGTCAGCTAAGCTCCAGTCCCTGTCCCATCGCCGCAATGTAGCATCCTTATGTTTGTTTTACAAACACTTCAATAGATTATGCTACGATGAGTTGGCTACTCTGGTGCCCCCTCGACGTAAATTCACTAGACTAACTCGACAATCAACTAAATCTCATTCATTCACTATGGAGGTCCCCAGATGTCGGAGAGCCTTCTACTCAAATAGCTTCTTTCCTCGTGCTGCTGGCCTCTGGAACTCCCTCCCTGCCCCTGTTTCCCCGACAGTACTGACATGCAGAAATTTAAAACTAATGTAAACAGACATCTCGCTTCTCAGATCCCAATTTAAGCTGAACCCCCAAACCTTCTCCCCTTTTCTTTTTTCTCAGTAGCTCCTTACGTTTACAGTGGCGGCCTGCCTTGTTTGGGGTGAATCATGTTAAAAAAACTAGAATTACGAGGTTAACGTCTCTCTCTATATATATTTGTATGCTTAGGCAGCATTTCTTCGTTGATGTAATGACGATTCCTGTTTGTTTCTTTTTTTATCACTCTTTTTCAAGTTGGCAGACCAACGATCTTATGTTCTGTTCAAGTGTGAACAGGAAATCGCCAAAAACTGCAAATGTTTTCGACTCCCATGAATCTTCATCAGGCACATGAGGAGTTACTAAAATAAAAATTGGTGAATTTATTAAGAAAGTCGATTACAATATTTCTTTATTTTATTTTTTATTAAAAGCATTTTAGTATACCTTCCCTCCTCATACCGAGCTTGGTTTATGGTAGTGTTGTTTGCTCGAATGAGTAAGGCTTCAATTATTGGGAGGCGCAAGTTGCAATTTGAGACAGAGAGGATAGCCGTGTTTTTTTACTAATATGTTTCTGAAATCTTTTTTTTGGGTGTCATGTTCTACTAGATGTTAGTAAATGGAGCTATGGGGGTGAGGAGAAGTGACATGTAAGGCGGCGAGAGATACTAGTCATACCAATATATGTATTGTTTTTGGAGACACATTCTCCCATTGGGCATTTAAATACATACACAGCATTACTAGTTTTGGTAAACTGTTATCCAACATCGGGTTATTTCTTATTAATAAATTAGTAATATATATATATATATATATATATATATATATATATATATATATATATATATATATATATATATATATATATATATATATATATAGTAAGCAATGAAAATTTATATGGCAATCAAGCTACACAGAGGCTCCCGTGTTTCATCCCCGGGGGGAATCGTCAGGCTAAATGGGAGCCTCTGTGTAGCTTGATTTCCATATATATTTTCATTGCTTACTACCTAGCTCTACTTACGTATCGAGCACTGTTGAAGTAAATACTGAAAACTGATACATAAAAAATTATATCCCCTTATAATATTTTATGTGGATACATGAAGTACTAATATAGATATATATATATATATATATATATATATATATATATATATATATATATATTTATATATATATATATATATATATATATATATATATATATTTATATATATATATATATATATATATATATATATATATATATATACGTATATATATCTGCTATATATCGTGGACTTTATTTTTACCTTTCCAAATCAGTTGGAGTAGGCAAGAAAAGTAACGCATCAAACACATCGAAAATACGCACTTTTTATACACCCTTACCTCGTTCGTGTTTCTGGCAACTTACACATTTTTAACATCTAACATTGATTCCCTATTATTTATCCCATAACTCTCCTAACTGCATACTCCAAAGAGAGGGTAACACGCTAATTTCTCTCTATGAATTAATAATTCTTAACCTGCTCAAACACCGTTTGACAATTATTTCACAAGGAAATGCGCTCAAGTTGACCGGTTTCAGAATTTGTAAAACAACTAATCAGAGCTACGCTTACATAGACATTACTTATTAAATCGTTCACCAAAACACAACGTTAGATTTTAGACGAAAATAAAACTTTAACAAACAAACGATTCAGCAGATAAGTATTCTCTTCTTTTTTCCATTATACTTATATTGTTAAACATCCACTTATCTACCTTACTTCTCATTCTTATATATAATCTAATAATTAAACACCAACATTTCTTTTGTTTTCTTTCTTTTCCGGGGGGCATTTCTAACAACAACGAAAATGACTAAACTTGCCTCCAAAATTTACACATTGCTGCGCTAAGATTATTATTTGACATCTTTTTTTTATATTTCAGTACTTAACGTTTTTGTAAGCTGAATTGAACTGAATACTTTATTTCCCTTTTTATCACTCACAAGGAAAAAAGCGAAATACGCAAGATGAACCACACTTATTTTTTAATGAGATTCTACTTTTTAGGCGCTTATGTGTAAACAGTAAACATCCTAAAAAATTTTGCGGAAAGGGAAAAATAATAAAAACAAAAGACTTATTGTAGTAACAAAGATAATTGATGCCTGTCTCCCCCTTGGAGTAATAATGGAATGTTCTACATTCGTGTATATTAAGAGTGAATGTTAAAACACTATTTGTCTAGCTAAGCAACAAAGCTCTGTGTGATTTTTTCTCTGCCAGTAAGTCCGTGATTATTGTTATTATTGTTATTTATTGTTACTACCGTTATTTGTTAAATTTGTTGCTTGCTTTTTTTTACTCCTTATATTTTTATTTATTTGGAGTTTGTTAATTTTTTTCTACCGTTCTCCGGCCATGGCTACTGCCAGCTGTGCGCCTTCGGAGACCTCTGAAGTGGTTGAGAAGTCATCTCAGCCTACTGATAAAACGGACTGGAGTAAGGCACCCGCCCTTAAAATTGACGTTGACGATTTTGTCGCCAAGGCAAAAGACTGCACGGATTTCGTGACTGAAACTGGAGTAATTATACAGTTACCAAGGTTGGAGGAATTCCAGAAAAAAACGATATTAATGTTCGTAGTGGACAGAAAGTCCAAAAAACTGATTAGGTCCTCAAAAGAAACTGTCGCAAAATTAATTGCAACGACCGGAGTACGTGCTGAACGTATCGTGAAATGTAAAGGTTATAACACCTGGAATAGTCTCTTTAAGACCGAGGAAGTCTGCATCGAACTCTCGAAGAAAGAAATAATTACTAAAGACTACATTCTGCGAATGGAATACATGGGTCGAAGGAGAACGACCATCTCAGTTTTTGAAGTTCCGGCTGTGGTTCCTGGCGAATACTTAGGCGCCTTTTTACTTAAGTTCGGAGAAATAACGGCTATTACGGTCGACAAGTTCAACGGAACATGGTCTTTTGACGTGTGGCTTAACGAGTCGGCTTTTAAAAAAGTTCCGTACTACATAGAAGCAAATGGAGAAAAATTACCTGTGGTGGTGGCTGGAAGACGTCCAGCTTGTTGGATTTGCAATGAGGTTGGGCATTTAACTTTCACTTGCCCAACAAGGATCAAACCGGCCCAGCCTAACCCCAAGAACAGAGTGCTAGAACACTTGACACCTAAAGTTGCAGCGGAGAAGAAGACTCCCTCCTCAAAGCCAACAACTGAAACTGTAACCCCGGAGGAATTCGAGGACTTATGCAACACCGAAAATGAATCGCCCAAAAAAAAAGTCGTTTGGAATATCGTGACTGGCAAAAAATCGCCGAAGTCATATGCTCAAGTAATGACCGAAGAAGAACAACTAGAAATAGAAACCAGCAACGATCCTGGTGGTGAAAAATACAAAGAAATACTAAATTTGAAAAAGTCTCTCGACGAGGAGCGCAAAACTGAGGAAAAAAAAGAAAAAAAAAACGAGGAAAAAAAAAAGGTTGCCGATACTACTATTAATACGGGAAAAAAAACTCCTCCAGCCAAAGAACGTCGCTCTCCAGCCAAAGGTGCACCCCCACCATTAAAGTCATCCCCACCAGTAAGGGAATCTAATCTGACCCCCTTATCAAAAGATAAGCCCGTTACCCCTAATCCATCTCCTTTCTGTTCCCCGTGCAACACCCCTAAAAGTACACCGCCCCCCTCTCCAATGAAGACCGATATGCCGCCTCCTGCCTCACCCACCGCCCCCTCCACATCCCAGAAACGCCATCGAAGTCCCTCGCTAGAGGCCCGGAAAAAGAAGACCCCTTTCTACACAGGCAAGGATGTCTGTAAAATTACTCCCGAAACTGAAAATCTTATGATAAACCATCATAAGAAGAACTACCGAAACCTAGCTACACTAAAGATGGTACACAAAAAAGACATTACCAACCCGGAAAATTTCTTGGATGCACAAAGACTTTTATCTGTGGTTAGAGCAAGAGACAAAGCTAAAGGGGTTTGGAATATGATGGAGGAAGCGAATAACGCCTTTAATATATCGCCTCCTCTCGCTTTCTTTAACGATGAAGAAGTAGTATTACTGCAAAAATCTTGTGTTGGGAGGGTCCCTATTCGTATCCATCCTACACTCTACAGGGCATTAAAACTAACTTTCCCCTTAGACATTGGCGGTGTGGCCCCGGACGGTCTCGTCTCAAATGAATTGGGACAAGGTTCTCTGGGTTCATCTGTCGGTGTCTTAAATGCATCAATGTTCGTTTCGGGTTCCCAACTCTAAGAGCACTAGAATGGCACTCAGATTAGCAAGCCTAAATGGCCGAGGGTTGAGGGACACCGCTCGTAAACTTCGAGTAGTACGTGACCTTCAGCGACTCGGCGTGGATGTATGTTGTTTGCAGGAGACCCACTTTATTCCCAGTGATTATCAGGGTGCGCTGACTAGAGACTTTCAGCTCTATTCAGCGTACTTTGATACTCACTCAAGAGGGGTTTCCTGGCTAGTTAAGCGCACACTGAATGCGACGTGTGACCCAATCTATGCAGATCCTGAGGGAAGGCTGTGCGTTCTTGATGTTACCGTAAAGGATGTGGCTTTTCGGCTTATTGGGGTTTATGCGCCCAACGCCAGTTCTGAGCGGGTTCCTTTTTTTCGGCGGATCGAGCCCTTTATGGATACGTCGCGTCGGATAATTCTAGCGGGAGACTGGAACGCGGTCTTGGATCCCGATTTAGATCGCTTGGGAAAACGTAGGGGAACTAACAGCAACGGGGATGCTAAGGCATTTCGGGACTTTATCGATAAGTTCGATCTTGTCGATAAATTCCGAAATGAGAAACCCCGTGAAGTAGTATGGACTTGGACTGCTAGTCGCGGCTCCGATTTGGGGCAACTTTCGAGTTACCTTGATCGGTTCTTAATTAGGAGAGTCGATTTAGGGCTTTTAGATTGTCCAAGTTTTCATAATATAGTTTACTCGGATCATAGGCTTGTCCGGGTGCGGGTAAACTTAGATAGTCCTAAGCCTAGATTGGCTGGTTACTGGAAGTTCAACACATCGTTGTTCGATTTGAAGGACTTCCGGGAACAGCTTTTACTAACATTACAGAGGGAATTGACGGGTGCTATCATTGGGAATAAGTGGTGGGGCCACCTTAAGAACGTTATTAGGGCCTTCGTTGCCGATTATAGTCGTCGACTCAACCTTAGATCTAGGGCAACGAAAGTGGCACTAGAAACTAGTTTAAGTCGGGCGGCGGAGGCGGGGGATAGCGTTACCTTTACTGTAGCTAAAACGGAACTGAACTCCTTGGATAACAAGGCAGATCAGGGATTGATAGTTAGGTCTAGGTTAAAAAGAGTGCCGCACGAGGCGACAAACATGGCCGCGTCACTGCGTGCGGAGGAACGTCGACGGTCTACTGATCGACACATCGCCAGTGTCACATTATCGGATGGGCGTCTCGTGACTACAAACGACGGGATTTTGGAGGGTTTTCGCTCTTATTTTCAGGATCTTTTTACCAAGGAGCCCGGTCTGACAATGGCTCAGTTCGACGCCTATTTAGCTGACTTTTCTCGTCTCGAGGCGACCGAAGCAGCTAGGTGCGAAGGGTGTATAAATGAGGATGAAGTCCTGGAGGCCCTAAGGCAGGTTGGCCTTGATAAGTCTCCGGGTATCGATGGTCTGCCTTACGAACTGTATTTGAGGTTGTCGCCCATTTTTGTCCCCCTGCTGGCTGTGTTGTTTAACTCCTGGTTTAGGAACGGGTCTATCCCCCAGTACTTTACCAGGGGTATCATCAAATTGCTCCGCAAGGACAAGAGTGGTGGGGATGGTATAGGTAATTTCCGGCCCTTAACAATGTTAAATACAGAGTTAAAGATTTTGGCCAAGATCTTGGCTAATCGTCTGCAGGTTGTCTTGTTTCGTCTAATAAGTCCCGAACAGACTTGTTCTGTTAAGGGCCGGACTATTCAAGATAATTTGCACATGATACGCTTGATCATAGAGAAAGTCGACACTGAGGCCGCGCTGATCAATTTAGATCAGTCCAAAGCATTCGATAGGGTCGATCATCGTTACTTGGAGGCTGTCTTGTCTTCGGCTGGATTTGGTCCCCATTTCCGCTCCTGGATTCGCCTCTTTTATGCAAACCCCGGTGCGTTGGTTGAAGTGAATGGAATAAGGTCAAAGCCTTTCGATTTGTCCAGATCTATTCGTCAGGGATGTCCGCTTTCACCGATGCTTTATGTGCTTGCGTTGGAGCCTTTCCTTCGCAGGCTTAGGGTGAATCCGGTCCTTCGTGGGATTACTTTGTCTGGTGCTTGCCCCATGATTAAGTACTCCGCCTATGCCGACGACGTCACTGTGCTTGTAACGAGCAGTGCTGAGATTAGGGTCGTCGACATGGAAATAAGACGGTATGAACAAGTGACAGGGGCCAAAATCAACTGCGATAAGTCTGTTGGCTTACGCATTGGTGCCTGGAGGGGTGTTCCCCTTCAGGGGCCCTTTGGCTGGACGGATGGGCCTTGCAAGATACTCGGCGTCTGGTTTGGTCCTGATCTCCAGTTGGAGAAAAATTGGTCGGAAGTGTTGAAAGCGGTTAAGGCTGCAGCCCGTCTGTGGTCTTTGAGAAATCTTACTTTAAAAGGAAGAGCGGAGGTGTGTAATTCTCACATTTATCCTCTCATCCTCTACCGTCTTTCTGTGCTCCCTCTGCCGGCGATCACACTAGTTGAACTAGTGAAGGCTCTTTTCGCGTTTTTGTGGCGCGGAAAGCAGCCCATGGTTCGCCGGGAGATCTGCTACTTGCATCCGTCTGAAGGTGGTCTAGGTATGCCAAGCGTTGAGATTCGTCAATATACGCTTCGCTTACACTACCTAGACCGAATGTGTACACCTTGTGAGGGAAACGGTGAATTCTGGAAGGAAGACACCAAGAAAGCCTTTCCGGCTTTGAAAAGTGTGCACTTGCATGGGGGTGAGGCATTTCGTTTACCTCGACGCGAGTGCTCCTTTTATCGCGAGTGTCGACAGTCCTTGAAGTACCTTCTAAGGGTGTCAGAAAGCCTCTCTGACACCCGAGTGTTGTCTCGTAAAGCACTATATCGGGTTATGGTGAGGGGATCTGTTCGTGACGATATTACTGAGGAGCTCGGTCTTACGAAGGGAGAACTTCGCTTGATCTGGCCTTGGGCGCCTGGGTTGAAATGCTTCGATAATTACGAGGCATCACTCACCTGGCTGATAATACGAAATGCACTCTGGGTCGGCAAAAAGCTTTACGCAGCGGGATTAGTAGAGACACCAAGTTGTGTTCGATGCGGCGACTGGGAGGAAACGACCAGTCATGTTTTCTTTCATTGCCCCATCGTTCGCCCGCTGTGTGAGTTAGTTGAAGGCTACACGGTTCGCATGTTGAACGGACAGTTCTTCGTTTTGGAGTCTTTTTCGACATGCTGCAATTGGGCACCAAGCATGAAGTGGGAGGAGCATTATGTGTTTCTTTGCTTACTAGCAGTCATGAGAGGAGTGATTTGGTCGACACGACAGAAGGAAGTCTACGGGGAAGAGACCTTCACTGCTCCCCAGCTTGTCCTCATTTTCCAGTCTCGCTTGAAAATGCGTGTCAGGCTGGAGAAGGTGAAACTCCCTTCGGCAGATTTCAACAAAAGGTGGGTGAAAGTTGCGCGTTTGTGTCGTTTGAATGGAGCTAATTTTGAGTGGTACTTGGACGTGCCTTAGAAAGAATATTGGGTGGCCGAACCGAACACTGACCCTTTTATTTGACCCGGTTAGGCAAGATTAGGTTATGTTTTGTTTTTCTTCCCCTTTTTTAGCTTAGCTAGCGGTATGTAAGTTGTCATAGGCCCCCCTTTTTTTTCGTCCTCTTCCCCCCCCCCTTTTTTTTTTTTTTTTTTTTTTTTTTTTACCCCGACTTTTATTTTCTAATTCCCATTCCCGACCCCTATTAGGTGACTGATCTGTTGTTTTGTCAGAGATGCAGGTCTCCTTTCGTAATTTTCGAAGGAGGTGTGAGAATAAAACTTTCGTGACCTGCATCGCCTTTTTTCGACTGGCAAAACTACTTATCGGCCACATTTCTTTAGTGGGAGGTTCTTATACTAACACTTAATTTTATTTATTTTTTCATTGTATATATATATATCATTCTTGTTCCCCCACTCCCAATTCCATGTATATATTGTCATTTTTGGGTTTTAAGTAGGTATATCATGGAGTAAATTTGTTTTGGTGATTGTGACTAGTTAAGTTAAAAATGTTAGTTAGGTCAACATTTTCCCCACCCCCTTGTAGGCCTTGTGCCAAATTTTGTATTTTTTTACAAATAAATATAGTCTAGCTAAGCAACAAATGGTTAAATAAAGCTTATCCTTAAGTTATATTCGGCGTCCAGTTTTTATTACAATTTATTTAACCATTCGTTATGGAACGTTACTTGAAACCCGATCGTCTAGACCTTGATACGGCCGACTCGGAATCTACTGACAAATGGCGGCATTGGAGAAAAATGTTCGAAGGATTCCTTACAGCTCTACAGTTATCTTCAAACGCGGCTTTAACAGGTACTGAGAAATATACCCTTCTTTTACATCATGTCTCTACTGCTATTTATAGAAATTTATCTGAATGTGAAAATTATGAAACTGCGGTGGACATTTTAGAAGCCATGTTTGTAAAGAAAAAAAATACTATTTTTGCTAGACATTTACTTGCTACCCGGCGTCAACAACCAGAAGAAAGCCTTGAACAATACCTTCAGATTCTAAAGACGTTAAGTCGCGAGTGTGAATTTACAGCCTTAACTGCGAACCAAGCGAGAGATGTTTTTATCAGGGACGCATTTATTAATGGAATACAGTCCAACCAAATAAGACAAAGACTACTAGAGAATAAAAACCTAGACTTACCAACAGCTTATGAACAAGCTCTAACGTTGGACATGGCACAGAAGCAGTCTGTCTTCTATTTACAACCCGATATTTTGGGAGCTGCTATCGTAGCCCCTCCTCTGCATGTTCAAAATTCTTCCATTGTCCAAGATGCTGCCACCCCCCTTTCTAACGATCACGAACAACTTATCACTGCCGCCTCAGCTGGATCCACATGCTACTTTTGTGGCCTTCGTATACATGCTCGTTCGTCCTGCCCGGCTCGAGATGTTAGATGCCACAAGTGTGATAAGCAGGGACATTTTTCGAAAGTTTGCCGGTCAGCTTCTCAAAAAAAACGTTCGGCTACTCTTGCTACTGTAGCACCAATTACAATATCAGCTGCATTCCCCGGCTGCCTCTCAAAAACAATCGTGAGGGTAAAAATCAATGGATTGACTATTCATGCGCTTATTGATACAGGCAGTTCCGAAAGTTTTATTAATGCCAGTATTGTAAAAGCAAATAAATGGGAAATATTTCCTTGTTCCAACCAAATATCAATGGCAAATTCATCTTTATCGTCCCATGTAATTGGATATTGCATGGTTAACCTGAAACTAAAAGGAAACTCCTATCAAGGGATCAAATTATCAGTAATGAAAAACCTCTGCTGCGAAGTGATTTGGGGTCACAATTTTCTAAAACAACATTCATGCGTTGAAATTCCTTTTGGTGGCCCCAAGCCAGTCCTAAGCGTATGTGGACTAGCAGCTGTCAAAGTGCGGCACCCGTCACTTTTTACAAACTTAACTCCTGACTGCAAACCAATAGCAATAAAATCAAGACGCTATTCAGAAACGGACAAGCAGTTCATAGCAGCAGAAGTAACAAAACTACTTAAGGAAGGAATTATAGAGCCAAGTGAATCTCCATGGCGAGCACAGGTCCTCGTAACAGCCACTGAAAATCACAAGAAAAGGATGGTCATTGACTATTCCCAGACCATCAACAGATACACATTACTCGATGCCTATCCACTGCCTCGTATTGACGAAATGATTTCTAATATTGCAAAATATCACACTTTCAGTACTTTAGATCTCAGAAGTGCCTACCATCAGGTACCTATCAAGCCAGAGGATAAGCCCTACACGGCATTCGAGGCCTGCGGTCGCCTATATCAGTTCTGCCGAATTCCTTTTGGGATAACAAATGGTGTGGCTAGCTTCCAGAGGGTAATAGATGAAATAATCTCCAATGAAAAATTGAAGGGTACTGTTGCATATATAGACAATGTCACAGTATGCGGACATAACCAAGCTGAACATGACCACAACCTTAAACGATTCATGGCTGCCGTCAAGAAATATAATCTGACTTTGAACAGTGAAAAATGTTCCTACAACTTGAAAAGCATCAAATTATTGGGATACATTGTCAAAAATGGCACCATGACGCCGGATTCCGAGCGACTGAAACCGCTAATGGAATTACCAATCCCTGGAAACATGCCCTCTTTACGACGAGCCCTCGGTATGTTTGCTCACTACTCCCAATGGGTTGCGTCTTTTTCAGAAAAAATACACCCATTGACACAAGTATCTACTTTTCCGTTGTCCTGTTCCGCCATCAGAGCATTTCAAAACATGAAAAGGAACATTGCTCAGTCTGCCATTTCTGCTGTGGATCCTTTTATCCCTCTATTAGTTGAGACGGATGCCTCCGACTGTGCGATAGCTGCCTCACTGAGACAATCCGGTCGTCCTGTAGCTTTTTTTTCAAGAACACTTTCGAAATCCGAGCGACGACACTCTGCAATAGAAAAAGAAGCGTACGCCATAGTTGAGGCATTACGAAAATGGAGGCATTACTTAATCGGCCGACATTTTGAATTAATCACTGACCAAAAGTCGGTCTCGTTTATGTTTAACCCAAAAACAACGAGTAAAATAAAAAACGAGAAAATAGCGAGATGGAGAATGGAGCTTTCTTGCTACTCCTTTGACGTCACTTACCGCCCTGGTAAGGAGAATGCCGCGGTCGACGCGCTTTCAAGGGTGTGTGGCCTGGTAACTGGCTCAGATGATCTTCAGTATATACACAGTGAATTGTGTCACCCAGGTATCACAAGAATGATTCACGTAGTCAGGAGCAGAAACTTGCCATATTCTGTTGAAGACGTAAAAAGAATTACGAACTCTTGTCGGATATGCGCAGAAAATAAGCCCAGGTTCTACAAACCTCCTCCAGCAACACTCATTAAGGCCACACGGCCTTTTGAAAGACTTAACCTGGATTTTAAGGGCCCTTTACCCTCTAAAACTAAAAATAAATACATGCTCACAATAATAGACGAGTACTCAAGATTTCCGTTCGTCATCCCCTGCCCAGACGTAACGGCTGCAACAGTAATTCAAGGCCTCTGCTCCATTTTTGCCGTTTTTGGAGTGCCTGCATATATACATTCAGATCGTGGGTCTGCTTTTATGTCGGACGAACTCAAGCAGTTTCTGCATGAACGAAGAGTAGCTGTAAGTAGAACAACTCCTCACAATCCTCAAGGAAACGGACAGTGCGAAAGATACAATGGTATAATATGGAAGACAGTACAGTTGGCGGCAGCAAATCGCAATAGTCCGATCTCCGATTGGGAAAGTCTCATCCCCATGGCCTTATACGCTATTAGGACTCTATTATGTACAGCGACAAACGCTACCCCACATGAGAGATTCTTCTCGTTCCCACGACGAAGCTCAGCAGGCACATCACTTCCCTCGTGGCTTGCACAACCTGGCACAGTTTTATTAAAACGTCATGTTCGTCATAGTAAACATGACCCATTGGTAAGCGAGGTACAATTAATCGAAGCGAACCCTCAGTATGCACTGGTCAGAAATTCAGAAGGAAGGCAATCTACTGTCTCCTTAAGGGATCTAGCCCCAGCAGGAAATGTATATGAACGTAGAACTGCTTCAGATGGATATAGAGCTCCGGTTCGTGGAACAAGTCCGACCCTCTTAGGTGATCGTGTGCCAGATACGTCAAGTTCAGAGTCCCAACAAAACGAATCTGAATATACTAACAGAGTCGTCTCTGACTCTAGTTCGGACGACAGATGGGTACCACGAAAGCGGTTTCACCCAATATCTGAGACAGATACTCAATCTTCAGACACCAAGCGACCGAAGCGCCGTAGAAAACGAGAGCGATTTGGAGCAAGATATTTTAGCCCTAAACCAGCAACACAAGACAGTCCCGAAACGTCGTCAGGTCCCGAGGAGCCTAGATTAGAAATGGATGTCGAGCACGAACAACCAAGACGCCCTCAAAGAACCCGCAGGAGGCCAGGTCGATGGGATGATTTTGTTCCCTACGAATAAGAAGATAGATGGGGGAGAATGTAGTAACAAAGATAATTGATGCCTGTCTCCCCCTTGGAGTAATAATGGAATGTTCTACATTCGTGTATATTAAGAGTGAATGTTAAAACACTATTTGTCTAGCTAAGCAACAAATGGTTAAATAAAGCTTATCCTTAAGTTATATTCGGCGTCCAGTTTTTATTACACTTATATTGAGGATCAGCTGCGCGGCGCATACATTTTACGTACAATGACCCCTATTTTTGACCCATTTTAGGTTTTACGTCAGTTAACCAAAATTATTACTTTTATTTTTTCTTCTATCGGAGATATATTCAGTGCGGTTTGGGGGGATTTGGGGGTGATTACATATGGTTTTACAACACTGTCACGTGAACTTCGGTAAATGGTAAAAACATTTAGTTAATGCCCTAAAAAGTTAGAACGGTCCGGAAATGTGGGGATCATTTTACGTTAAATTTATATACCAAATTGATGCTACACTCTAATTTTGAAAACTATTTATTTTCCAACAAATGTTTAGGGTGTTTACACATAACTGCCAAAAAGAAGTAGAATCTGATTTTGGAGGGCGGGGACGGGGGCGGGAATGGGGGTGTTTAGCTAAGGGTGTTAATCTACAAATTACCGTTTTTCGAGTGCTCTGATAACGATTTTGGCATTGCAAAACACTCTATAATACCTACTACCACCTTTAACCCTAAGTCCGGTGGCCTCGAAATCTAGCTCGAATCTAACTTTAACTATTATTATGGTTTATTTGGGTTCTTAAACCAAAGAAAAACATGTATCAAAGAGCTGAATATTCCTTTTTAATAATATTATTAAACAATCCCTACGTGATTTACATTTTTTTGTTTTCATTTCGCATTAGTAATCGAATATTTATTGACATAGAAAATGCTATAGCACATAAAATAACACGAAATTTAAAAAATCCTATTTAAAATAATTTAATTGTAAAATTAAATCTACAGAACAAAAAAGTGATTCAATAGAATTTGAACCGGACCTAACCACGTCCACTGTGACATAACCGACTTTTGTCAATATACTACTTAGGTTAGATTTCCAGTGACTTTTGGCCTCGGTTATTAGACGACTTTTGACGAAATAAAACTTAGGTTTGGGTTCGAGTGACTTTTGGCTTAAAGCAAAGCACTTCTAGAGAATTTTAACCGGACCTAACCACGGCCACTGCGAGATAACCAACCTTAGGTTATGCTTAGTTTACGGTTAGGGTAATACAAAAAACAATTCGGTTCAAATTAGTTAGAAGTAGAAAATACATAACTTACAGCAAGATGCATCATACAGGTGAAACGCCAAAGTTAAAACTCGACCACACAAATATAGTAGACATGTTTAGGAAACTGGGGCAATATCTATTTTTGTTTCAATACCAAGTGCTCCTTTTCGTCGGTACATACATTTTCAACTATTAAAAGCCAACCTTTTGTGTAAACATAAAAATATTCTATGTGACCTATTTGCGTTCGGTCGGATGTTTAATTCATTATTTTATATTCCTCCCGGGCAGCGCCAGGCAACGGGTCCTGCTAGTATATATATATATATATATATATATATATATATATATATAAGAGTGAGATAAGAAATACAAAGTAATCGCAGAAAAATATTAGAAAAGACTAATTGGTAAAGAAGGTGTAAAAAAATGAAATCTTTTGAATTGAATTTCTAAGCGAAAACAAAAAGGCCCTAAAAATCGAAAGGAAACTTTATATGTCAGAAAAGGAAATAATGTAAAACCTTAAACTTGGCAGAGACATTTTATCATTATTTTTCGATGTTAAATGTCTTTCTCAGCATGCGAGTAACCGAGCGAACGGTTCCTCCATTCTTCATCATAAAAATACATTACCAATATGGACGCAAATGCACACATAAAATGGACAGATCGATATCATGTCATGTAAATACAGACGTGCTTACGTTTCCATTGGGTACAGCATTTGCCACAAGACTATAATTAAAAGAACTTTACAATGAATGAATTTTTATAATCAACTATACACAGCATCATGGAAAGCGTTATTTATCTACATGATTAAAGGCCTTGCTACGATTCGTATATATATATATATATATATATATATATATATATATATATATATATATATATATATATATATAGGTGTGCGAAAATATATGTTTTAGCATACACCTTCTATTCTTTATGTATAACAACCTCTTCAAGAAGAATAAAATCTTGGCTTTTGGAATGTTGTTTATATATATATATATATATATATATATATATATATATATATATATATATATAGACTTCTCTGTCTTCTTTGGTCTGAAGAGATTGACTCTCTGTGAAGAGAACAATCGAAACATGTATGCACATATGCAGCCAATAATGATTTTATAAATACAAATTTATACTTAAGAACAGCTCTACTTGTTATTGAGCACTTTTTATAAACACTTGAGTTCCAACGGATTTCAGTACTTTGTATACTAAGATTTCGCATTTGTACCTGATTAAAAAATTAAATGAAATAATAGATTTAGTTTTTGAAGGGGGAAAGATAAAACTATTAGATTTATTGAGAAAAGATTCTTTTGGTGTAATACAAAAAAGAAAGATCTAGTTTTACACGATTTAATCGTAAGACAGTACTTGAAAATCTAATTTACGAAAGTACTTTTGAAAAGTAGGAAGTTAAATTACTGTTACAGTTAATTTGAATTTTTTATAGGTATGGACCCTGCCTTCTTTCAGGTTAATTTGTACTTGTATAGATACGAATATGTATATATTATTCCTCATTGATTCGCAGTAATGCCATATGGTGACATGCATTTCGTGAGTGTAAGAGATATATAAATGATATGTGTTGTATAAATGATGGTTGTGTGTTTGAAAATTCATATAATTTGATTTACTCGAAAGAACCAGAGTGGAAGTGCAAACGAAATGGTAGTCGTGCAACATTACTTGATTTGGACATTGCAGTTGATGAAGATATTTTTGTCTATCTATCGTTTATTCGGAGAGAGATACGCTTTTCCATTTGATATTGTATGGATATCACACAAGAGTAGTGAAATTCCGTCTTATATGTTCTATGACGCAATATTGTCGAAGCATCTTAGAATCCCGAGGGATTACATTTGTATATGAGAATTTTTATTTTACCTAAGGTGTCTGTTCTTTTGACGAAGGAGGGAAAATCTATCAGATTTTTAGACAAATAAATAAAGCTATGTTCTTCGCGTTACAATTTTAATCTTAAAGACATAATATTCAAGATCAACGTTGATATTAATGCTGATGCCTAAGTGGAAATGGGTTTGACACATTCTGAGCGATTAATTGTATATATGTATACTTTTTTAATCATTTATTTCTTATTTTTATGTTTTTGTAGAAATAAGTAGATGAATGGATAATACTGATCTCCATTTATTAATTTATCTATATTGTTTTTCTAAAGTCGGCATAGACCAAATTGTGATAATTTGTTGTCTACGAAATGGAAGATGTCTGCTTTTGTTTTGATAGTGTATAAATGCCTTGTCTTGTCTGGGCGGACTTTGTCATCGTGTTGCGCGTGTTTAATTATAGCTGGATTATTCGATGGTTTGACTTCCTTCTTTTTATTTCTGTCCTCGTCCTCCTATGAGGTTGTTTCCATTTCATGCTAATGCTTCAAGTATCTCACGTGGTGATAAATTGTAGTGAAATAATAACTGAAGTGTGTCAACATTTCGTTTGGGGAAGGTGTTATTTTGATCAGTACCCCGCGAGAGCCATGGATCTAATTACTGTTCTGTTTGTAAATCTCTGAAACGTTTACATGGTAAACAACTGATACTCCCGCTCTTCTATTTCTCAATTTATGGGTGAATTCCCTGCTTTTGCTTCACGACTTCTATAGTTGAACCCTCTTGGTATTTTACGCATTTTCCAGTTGTAAAAGCCAGGTTCTAAGTCTGCAATATCCGGATTTAGTAAGTGTACATAGGATTTACACCCATTGACAGCTGTATATTAATATTAGGATAGTGCCGATGTCACTCGAAATACGGAGGAAGAGAATGCAGATTTTCAGCACTCTTCGACTATTTCAATAACGTTGCAAATAATTTTGTGTTATCTCAACAGCAGTTGACCATTGGTTTAACGCTGGCAACGGTCGTTGGTCTTATATGCGTGGTAATAACCATTCCTAAGGTTCTAGTACACTCTGCATCCTTCCAATGGAGGTCTGGTATGTGCTGTCCCTCCTTGGTCTTTCCATCTTTCTTGACCTTTCACGACCATTTTTCGTAATACCAGCCTAGACTAGTGCCCCAACAGATTATTGGATTTTTGGCAGTTTCATTCCCTTCTGTGCTCATCTGATATGCTTTCTATTTAAAAAAATTCTATTGGCATTCGGTGGTTATGTGTGTTGGTATCCGCATTCAATGATTATCCTTAAAAGTTCGCCTGTTTTCATAATTGCCATGCACTTTAGATCCTCCCTTTAATCCCAATTTTTCCTAATCGTTTTTTCCAGGTTTTTCAGAACTGTTCCTATTACAGTGATTTTCCTACTGTTTCAATTTCCTTTCAATTCTTTGGCATATTTATTGTATTCGCTCCGTTTTTATCATGTCTGGTGTCCAGGCTTTGTCTGTTTGTACTTCCATATCCCAAAGGGTTTTGTGCTTTTCATTTTACAATATTCTCTCTGGTTTGTCTCTCTACCGTTTGTCTGCATGTTCAGACTGCAGACGTTTTCATAGTTCGCAGTAGACGGCCTTTTCCACGTAGTCGTGTTTATGTTTGTGTTCTTTTGAGTCTAGTTTACTGCATTCACTTATGTTATTTACAGTTTCGTCTCTTTGTTCACAGAGTCAACATTTACTGTTTTCCTGAGTTTTGTCTATTTTAACTTTGATATAGTTCTATTCTCAATGCTTTGTATGGCTGTCCGTAGCGATTCTGTTTCTATGTTCAAGTGTTCTTTTAATAATAATAATAATAATAATAATAATAATAATAATAATAATTATTATTATTATTATTATTATTATTATTATTATTATTATTATTATTATTATTATTATTATTATGATAATAATTATTATTATCATGCTAATTATTATTATTATTATTATTATTATTATTATTATTATTATTATTATTATTATTATTATTATAATAATTATTATTTCACAATCTTTTGTGTCAATCTCTTGACGCGGCGAGCAATTATGCGGTTCTCAGCTGTTAACCGGTGGAGTATGGCACCTAGCGTTGTCTCGTGGGTCATTCCTCGAACGCTTTCGGTCTGTCGACCGTTTTCAGGAGGTTGTGTCCTATGGTTACATTTTTTATAGTTGTATTATTTCGATTATATATATATTAATTTACACACACACACACACACATATATATATATATTTATATATATACATCTTTATCTATTTATTTATATATTAATCGTTTATTTATGATTTTTTATTTTCTTAAATTTATTTGTATTATTATTATTATTATTATTATTATTATTATTATTATTATTATTATTATTATTATTATTATTATTATTATAATAATATATTAATTGTTAAAGACTGATAAGGCGTTAATACCGGTGGTGAATGCTATTTTATTAATTGTGGGTTGTAATTTTTCATGTGTAGGGTTTCGAAGATTTTTAGTCTGTTGGTGCAGTTGTTTTTATGTATAATCTTAGTATTTGTCTTAGTTCGGTTGATTTTATGCTTTTTTATGTGTGGTAATGTGTCGCTGGATGGCACTAGTATCATTTAAGTGATGCGTAAGGCGTCAGGAGAGGGTTGTAGTTGTATGGCTAATATATTATCTGTGTTTGTCTGTTTGGACCTTGGGGAAACATTCCTCGAATGGGCATTGGAACAAATACAGTACGTTTGTTTGGTTTAGGGGAGGATTTAGTAGTGTTATTGTTTTTGATTATTAAGTTAGCGGTTTTGAAATTTGTGTAGTAAATTATGAGTTTTATTTTTAGTTGTTGGTCGGTGGGTTTAGTGTGTCTGTTTATTATGTTAGTTATAGCTTTTTCGTCGAGTTTGTAGTTAGAATGCATTTGGTTTTTATAGTACAAGGAAAGAGTGTCATTTTTGTTGTACTTTTTTGGTGTAGGGAGGTTAGATATAGTTTTATTTGTTGTCAACAATTCTATTAGGGAAATTGTTATTTACTAAGGCTTGTTTAATGTTGGTTAGTTCTTTGTAGAATATTGTTTTGGATGAAGATATAGTGTATGCGCAGTGGACTATTCTTTTTATTAAGGCAGTTTTATATTTTGGGGGCATTCGCTATAGTAGTTAGGCGAATTAGGGTTATTGTTCGTGGGTTTTATATATGTGGATGTTGTGTATTGGGAGGGGTTGTTAGAGTCGAAAATTTCGTCGAGGAAGGGGATTTTGTTGTTAGTATTTAGTTCGTGTGTGAAGGTGAGTACTGAGTGGGTTTCTAGAGTATGTGGGAGTTTGTTTATATTATCCAGGGATTCGGTGACAATGAGGATTTCGTCAACGTATCTGGTGTATATAGGGGGGTTGTTTATTAATTTAGGGAAGATTTTGTTTTCGATGTGTGACATGTAGTATTCGGCGGTGCTTCCATCGAAACGCAATCGATTTGGATGTATATTTTGCCGGAGGGGGTCAATGAATGGAACTTGTGTGGTGCACTTTTGCGGAAGTTTTTCGAGGGTTTTGGGTTTTAATGTTGGGGTGGTATAGTGCTATGATTATAAACTTGGTTGAGGATGATTTTAATGGTGTCGTGTATTGGTACGTTTGTACATAGATTTCATATATATATCTCTTTCTCTCTCTCTCTCTCTCTCTCTCTCTCTATATATATATATATATATGTAGAAGGATGAAAAGGAATTAGAAAAGCAAAAGTCAAATCGTATTTCTATTCAGTTGCTCAGAGCAAGGTATATTCCGCAAAAAGGCAATTTATTCAAGTTAAATTTTTCATTAAGCCAGGCTTTTCAAAGATCAAAATCTTATCATCAGAGGAAATCGCTGGGATAGATAAGTTGGCAAAGGCCAAGATTTAAAATTTGAAAAAGTAAAATAAAAATTGTAGGGAAAAAACACAAGGCAAAACTCTGCCCGAATGCAAGCAAATGTCCGATTGCAAAAAAGTCCGGTGTCAAAAAGTCCAGGGGAGAAAGTGAAATGTAGATAGGTAGGTCGTTAAAAGGCACGAGAAGTGACAAGAGAGGATTCAAAGTTAAATTCCAAAAAACATATCTTCAGGTGCGGCGAAGATAGATAGAATCCAGAGGGTAAAAGGTCCAATAAAAGGTACGTTCATGGATTCAACAAGGCTCAGTAAAACGTGAGGTGAAAAGTATTCGCCATTTAAAAAGACTTCCTGGACTGAAAATCATGAAATAGGTTTAAATTGGTAAAAAGACAGCGAATTAATATTTAAAGGCTTGCCCGTTGAAAAACAAGACTAGACTGAAGAATGGCAAAAACTCATATGCGACCAGTAGGCAGGAAAGGAAAGTATAGGGGATGTGAAGGAGGAGAAGGGTGCGGGTGCGATGAATAAGTGCGATTTAAAACTAAGAGTGTGAATGTGGGGGGTAGGTCGCTTAAAGTTGAAAGTTGACGTTAGCGCGAATTAGGGTTCAACTAGAAATGGGATAGAAGGATGCGGGGGCAAGTCAATGAGTGCGGGGAGGGAGAATTAAAATACCAGAATGTGTCGGGGGGATATGAACAGGGGTATGGAGTTAGGTGTTTAATCAGATGACCTTACTTATAAACAATGAGGCAAAATATATTTGAAGGGTAGAAATAAAAAAATAAATAGTAAAAATAAAAATAAAAAATAAAAATAGAAATAAAAATAATTAAATGAAAAAAATAAAAAAATAGTAATAAAATTAGTCTTAGGCTCGCAAGGAAAATTATAGATTGACCGATAAAGAAATATATAAATGAGGGAATAGTCGATAAAATAGGAATCCGGGAGTGAGTATTAGAATAAGGAAAAGGTAATTTGACCTCGAGTAAATACTCGGAATGGAAATCCCCAAAGTGGTTAAAGATTTGGGTTGAAATAAAATATGTTATTACGGGACGCTAGTGGTTTTTGGATGTAGGAAAATTAAACTTTGAATAAAAAAAAACAAAAAAAAAACTGGTCTATCCCAGCGATTTCCTCTGGTGATAAGATTTTGATCTTTGAAAAGCCTGGCTTGAGGAAAAATTTAACTTGAATAAATTGCCTTTTTGCGGAATATACCTTGCTCTGAGCAACTGAATAGAAATACGATTTGACTTTTGCTTTTCTAATTCCTTTTCATCCTTCTACATATCTATCTGCTCTATCCTGGATATTGAGCTGTATACTTTTCACAATAGGTTTTACCTTTCCTAAAAGTTCGCTTTTAGTTCATCACTTTATATATATATATATATATATATATATATATATATATATATATATATATATATATATATATATATGCTTGTTTCGAAGTACAACATTTATAAATTGTTTTAAATAGAAGCGGAATTTTAGTCTTCGGAAATTTAGTCTCTACACCTTTCACGAGAAAGAGCAAGAATAGTGAAATCAACTGCCGATGAGAATAAGCGTCTGAAATACATTTTATTAAATAAATCGATTAGAAAAATTTTGGAATATATATTCTAAAAATACGGTGATTAACATAGGATCATTATTTTTTGTAAACTTTACCCACCCCAAAATTTATTATCTCCGTAACTAATGAACGGATCATCATGAATTTTAGAATATATAACTTAAAAATGACAGTAAATAACATGGGCACATTATTTTCTTTTTTTATATGTTAACATTTAAAGTGTGCATATATATAAATATTTGCGTTTGTTTTTATAAACCACCAATCATTACGAATTTTGGAATATCTATTTTCGGCAATCCGGCTAGAGACATAGGCACATTATTTTTTTTGGGCGAAACTTAACATTTAGGCGGTGAGCCTACCCAAACTAGCACCCGCTCTTAAAAAACTTTAGAAATATTAGATACTAAACATCTAATAGAGAAAAGAATTGCTCTACATCGAATTTTGAGTTATATTGAGTAATACATTTTAAAAGGATCGGTGCGCACACGTGAACGTCACTAATATGTACATGCTTGGAAAAATTCTAAACTTTTTAGCTTATTATTATGAATTATGGAATATGCGTTACGTGCGGACATTATTACTTTTTTAACTATATCATTTACGGGGTACCACTAAAACCGTACCATATCCTCAGAAAACGATATCTATTGTTTATACCCATCCTGGGACAGGTATTCTACTAGTATATATATATATATATATATATATATATATATATATATATATATATACGTGTGTGTGTGTGTGTGGATATAGATAAATAGAGGATTGTTTTCGTGATAATAGCACCTGTAATGTCAATTTACCTTATATGAATTATTTCATATTGTTAGAGGTATGTAAGATAATGAAGAGTGGCAAAAATGAATCGTGGACGAGTCGATTGTGGGTGGAACGTCATGAGACAAAAGTACGTCAAAAGATTTTTTTATATGTGTGTGCGTAGCCGGCGTAAACTATCCGGTGATGGGAAATAAAGAAAACCAAAGTTTTTCCATATACGTTCTGTTCTTTGTCATTCTTGTTGGATCTTACCGGGTACCCCGAAAGAAGGGTAATGCAACATAAGCCTCGTTAAATAAATTATATATATATATATATATATATATATATATATATATACATATATATATATATAGTCTAAAGAAGCTTTGAGTTATTTTAAACAAAAGGAAACAAAAAAAAAAAAGGAAAATGCAGTTTAAATTCCCAGAGAAACTAACTAAATCCAAAATAGTGTAGACTTAACATTTGTTGGAAAATTCATAAATAAATAATATATAATAGTAAGTAAATAAAATAAAAAGGGGGATTAAGTATCTAACAGTGAAACAAAAGCAGGAGACCTTAACGTAAGCATCTAATATTAACACGGGGATCTTCAGCTGTTTACCATGAAACTGTTTCGGAGATTTAAAAACAGGACAGTTATATGCATGGCTCTCCAATGGTACAGATAAAACTACCATTTCCCCAATAATCAAGTGTCGAAATAATTCAGCTTAAAATGTTACTTATATATACATAAATAAATAATAATAATAATAATAATAATAATAATAATAATAATAATAATAATAATAATAATAATAATAATAATAATAATAATATACTACCCTTAAGACTACCGTGCGATATGGTAATTTGCATATCAAATAAAATTCTTTATAACAAGTAATAATAATAATAAAATACTATCTAAACACTACACCTACGAACCATTCTACGATATGGTAGCTGGAAATAAAGTTATATAGGAATTAAGGTTGCATTAAAAAAAAAAAAAAAAAAAAAAAAAGAAGCTTTAGTACCTTTGGTACCAGAATATTATATATATACATATATATATATATATATATATATATATATATATATATATATATATATATATATATATATATATATATATATATATATATATATATATATATATATATATATATCTGTGTGTGTATGTATGTTTTATCTTTAATTTTCTCTCTCTCTCTCGGGCGAGAATTGCGTGGTGATGATCGGGAGTTGCCTACTGAAGCCAATTGAACATAGAGGTACAAGGGGCAGATTCACATATAAAGGCGGGCCACCAGAGAGAATCAGATGTTGGCGGTGTGGTAGAGAAGGTTACATACAGCGATTCTGTCTGGTACGACTGCCGGGAAACGGTGGCGGTCCATTCATAAGTGGCCCAATCAACGGAAGAGGAAGAAACCGACTGTCTTAGTGGGTAGTATGGGTTCCCCAAATTCGGTGTCGATACGGATAGGAAAAAGGAAGTATAGAGCCTTAGCGGATACTGAGGCAGAGGTCTCAGTTATCAATAGGAGAATATACAAGACGTTACAACCAAAACCTAAACTGTTAAAAAAATAGATAGCTTTAGAACGGGCCCACGTTAAGTATAGGCGGCGTATTTAGACTGGAGGTCAGGGTGGGAGACCAGGTGACGTCACACAATTTTTACATAGTCAAAAATTTGAATAGGAAAATAATACTGGGAAGGGACTGGCTGAGAAAAATCGGAGTCAGAATATACTTTGATTTTGGGGGCGCTAAGAATAAATGGAGAGTATATAGCGTTAGAAGAGGATATACATATCTCGTCAGTAGTGAGAATAGCAGTAGGCATAACACTAAAACCGCAACACATGCATACGTGCACTGCGCGGATTGGATTGGGAAACAAGACCGACAGAGTATAGGGGCTGGAACAGATAAATAGCGGTTATGTCAGTAATCTGGCTGGTACATCAGTGGCCAATGCAGTGGTTAGGGTGAAGGGATCATGTAGATTTCCAGTTTTGATTGTTAATAATACAAACCAAACATTTACCCTAAAGCAAGGAGCAAAACTTACTAAGGTAGGTGACATACTAGAGATTAAGCTAGCGGACACGAGGAAGAGACAGGTTACAGATGAAGATTTAGAACAGGTAGAAGTACCGGAGGAATTCAAGTTCGAAATTAATAAATTACTGAACGAGAATAAGGATTTATTTGTAATGGATGACAGAGATTTGGGTAGAAACAACTCAGTTAAGATGAGCATAGATACAGGGACGAATGAACCCATAAAAACGCGGCCTTATCGCACACCATTTAAACAGCAGAAGGCTATGGACGACGCTATCGATCAGATGATCGAAGCGGGAATCGTGGAACGATCGAGAGCCTATGGGGCTTTCCGGTGGTACTAGTTGAAAAAAAGGATAGAAGCAAGCGATTTAAGGCTCTCAATAGGATCACGAAGAGTAATGCCCATTCACTCACGGTCATTGATGATATCTTATCCATGCTGGGGTCGGCGAAATATTTTTCCAAACTCAATCTGAAAAGTGGATATTGGCATCGTGGCTTTTTAAAAATTTAACGTCTTACCGTTTGGCCTTTCGGGCGGCCCGGGCGTATTCCAAGAATTGTTATCTGTTGTATTGCATGGGCACGAGTCATTCGCCTTAGCATATTTAGATGATATCCGGATATTTTCCGATTCGGTGGTACATCACTTGGAACATACAAGTAAGGTCTTAGGTAGGCTGAGAGAACATAACCTATAGTTAAAACCCACGAAGTGCGAGTTCTTACGAAGAGAAACGCAGTATCTGGGGTTTAAGATAAGCGAAATAGGAGTACAGCCAGATTACGATAATATTAGGGCGATAAACTCAGTGTCAACTCCAAACACGATTAAAGAAGTAAGGGTCTTCATCGGCATGACTTCATATTACCGTCGATTCATAAAAAAATTCTGATGTAGCGGAACCATTAATTAACTTAACGAGAAAATATGCTCGCTTCGTATGGAGCGAGGCATGTCAATCAGCATTCGATACGTTGAAAAGGAGACTGTCAGAATTAGTTGTGTTAGCATACCCGGGCCCAAACAAGGAATATAGGTTATACATGGATTCGTCGGAACGGTCCATAGGTGCTTGTCTGACGCAGTAGGTATACGGCAGGACTTATGGGAAGGAAGTAGAGAAGCCAATCTACTTTCTGTTGCACAAGCTGAGTGACACCCAGAGAAGGTGGTCCACGATATAGAGAATTGCGTGGTGATGATCGGGAGTTGCCTACCGAAGCCAATTGAACATTGGGGTTGTGGGTAACACCAAAGGGATCGGCGACCCTATTTCGGAACAAAAAGAAAAAAAAAGTTAGTGCTGGTTAAACACTAAATCTCACGCCAGCTAGAGGATCATTAAAACTCATTTATTTTCTATTTTTAATTCAGAAAAAATAATTCTTTAAAGCCTATTTCATTTTAGTATTCTTTAGTTGACAGAAAATTTCTTAGAAAAAAATGTTGAAAAAGGGGAAAAAGAGGTATCTAAGATAATGAAGAGTTGCAAAAATGAATCGTAGACGAGTCCATTGTGGGTTGTACGTCGAGAAAGAAAAAAAGCGACTTGATAACTGTTAAAAAAGATAAGGTTCCGCAGTACAAGCGAGAATCGAAAGGTGGCGGTTTTAGAAACGCGAAGAGCCGGAGCGCTTGGTGATCGGAGTATCGAAGTACCGGAAGAATGGGAGTTTACCGATGTTTGTGTTGCATCGATGAAGCTTTATTGACTATGGTATCCAAGCTCGTATTGCTGTTAGGCTTTCGTGTCCACTGACTAAAAATGCGACTGATAAGCAGTGAAGGAATCTCCTGACTTGTATTTCATCAAACAGACAATTGAAAGTGCTTGTGGAACCATTGCTTAAGGTCACGTTCGGATAGACAATGCAGACCAAATTGCTTTCCAATCGGATGTATATATGAACGAGTTTCTAGCGGAAACCAAGTCTGTGACCTCAGCAAGAAAAAGACTTTCATGAGACAAAAGTATATCAAAAGATTTTTTTATATGTGTGTGCGTAGCCGGAGTAAACCATCCGCTGATGGGAAATAAAGAAAATCAAAGTTTTCCATATACGTTCTGTTCTTTGTCATTCTTGTTGGACCTTAACGGGTACCCCGAAAGAACGGGTAATGCAACAAATACATTTTGAATCACCTTATCAAGGGATCCAAATGCAATCATTTAAATATTTTTCGTGCAATAGATTTTAAGAACTCTACAAATATTAAAGTTGCATAATCTTTCAGAAAAGGAAGATAAAAGGAAAAATTGTAAGATTTTCTTTATAAGTGACTTTCTAACTATTGCTGAAATTTAAGGAAGAAAACAATTAAGATTTTAGACGGGGAATAGAAAAAGATAAAGAAAGCTGCTGCTATTAACAGATTTTAATTTAAGGAAAAAAGACTTTCAAACTGCTGCTGACATTTGAGAGAGAGAATATAAGCTTTTATATAATGGAAATATAAATAAAGCTGTTGCTCGTAGCTGGTTTTAAGGAAAATAAAAAGAAATGCTTCTAACTGCTGCTGAAATCTATGAGACACGCTCTAATACACACACACACACACACACATACACACACACACATATATATATATATATATATATATATATATATATATATATATATATATATATATATATATATATATATATATATATATATATATGAAGCAATCCAACAAAAGATATAAGCGTCAACTAATATCTTATAATTAGTGAAACATCCGGATAAAAACTGAAGCTCAATATACTGGATAGAGCATTAATATTATAATATAAAATGAAGTAATAAAATAAGGTGTAAATCAAATTTTATTAGAATTCAAAGTTCAAGCAAAGTATCCTTAAGTCCTTAGCTCATGAGTTTTCAAAGATAATTCTTCTCTTCAGAGAACCATTACCGCAGTTATACTACTACAGGTAATAAAATTACGCTTTGAAAATATATAAAATTATATACACAAATACATAAAAATACATAACATCAAGCATATCAACCCAAAAACATACTTTTTGTTGAATCCATACAGTCCATCCAGATCATACAAATTGAGAAACATAATCAGGAAAGACATTACGTATATGGACTGCTGTTTGTAACTTGGAGTAATGTCTTTCCTGGAAATACTTTATCTTATTTTAAAAAAATTAACAAAGCTACTCCAAAACGGACTTCATCAGCGCCTTTAGCACCACGTCTTACAGAAATTCAACAAAAAAATAACAAGCTCGTCGTAGAGGAACATCTTTTGACAGGAAGAGACACAGAGACAAATATTAGAAAAAGGAATAAGTTACAAATATAAAATAAAAATAGAAAGATAAAATGATAATAATGATAATGAAACATTATAAAAATTATAAAAATTATCAAAATAAAATTAAAATAAAAATAAAAATAAGAACAAAAATAAAATAAAATATAATATGAAATATATCAACTAATCTCAATATATATAAGGCAAAAATCTGTGATATGTATGTAACGCTAAGGCTTTTAAAATACTAAACAAACACCTCCGAATTAGGTATTATTTTAACCGGCATAACCTCCAGAAAATAATATCGAAAAATAAAAAAAAAGACTCATTTTTAAGGGGTCAAATAGCCATTTTTTCGTTTAATGTGATCACGATTTTTAATGTTATCTTGTGCACATGACGTCACATAGATAGGTACATGACGTCATAGTGATAGGTTCGGATATTATTTTCTGCTATCGTCACGTTATTATTGTGTTTTTTTCATTTTTCTTCGGACTATTGCCCTGATAAAAGGGAGGGGAATAAGCGAGAGTTATTTACGTATAGCTCTAATGAAGAATACCATGTGAGGATTGAAAATGATGAATAATAGGGTGAGAGGATTGAAAATGATGAAGAATATCATGAGAGGATTGAAAATGATGAAGAATATCACGAGAGGGTTGAAAATGATGAAGACTACGATGAGAGCATTGAAAATGATGAAGAATATCATAAAAGGATTGAAAATGATGAAGAACATAATGAGAGAATTGAAAATGGTGAAGACCATCATGAGAGGATTGAAAATGATTAAGAACATCATGAGAGGATTGAAAATGATGAATAATACAATGAGAGGATTGATAATGCTGAAGAATACCATGAGAGGATTGAAAATGATGTAGAATATCATGAGAACATTGAAAATGCTGAAGAATATAATGAGGGCATTGAAAATGCTGAAGAATACCATGAGGGGATTGAAAATGATGAATAACATCATGAGAAGATTTAAAATGATGAAGAATATTATCAGAGTATTGAAAATGATGAAGAATACCATGAGAGGATTGAAAATGATGAAGAATACCATGAAGGAATTGAAAATGATGAAGAATATCATGAGAGGATTGAAAATGATGAAGAATACCATGAGAGGATTGAAAATGCTGAAGAATAAAATGAGAAGATTGAAAATGATGAAGAATATCATGAGGGGGTTGAAAATGATGAAGAATACCATGAGAGGATTGAAAATGATGAAGGATACCATCAGAGGATTGAAAATGATGAAGAATACCATGAGAGGATTGAAAATGATAGAGAATATCATGAAAGGATTGAAAATGATGAAGAATATCATGAGAGGATTGAAAATAATGAAGACCATCATAAGAAGATTGAAAATGATTAAGAACATCATGAAAGGATTGAAAATGATGAAGAATACAATGAGAGGATTGAAAATGATGAATAATACCATGACAGGATTGAAAATGATAAAGAATTTCACGAGGAGATTAACAATAATGAAGAATATAATGAGAGGATTGAAAATGATGAAGAACATCATGAGAGGATTGAACATTATTAATAATATCATAAGAGGATTAAAAATGATGAAGAATATGATGAAGTGATTGAAAATGATGAATAATAGGGTGAGAGGATTGAAAATGATGAAGAATATCATGAGTCATTGAAAATGATGAAGAATATCATGAGGGGATTGTAAATGATGAAGAATATCATGAGAGGATTGAAAATGATAAAAATTACCATGATAGGATTTAAAATGATGAAGAATACCATGAAGGGATTGAAAATGATAGAGAATATCATGAGAGGATTGAGAATGATGAAGAATACCATCAGGGGATTAAAAATGATGAAGAATACCATGAGAGGATTGAAAATGATGAAGAATATCATACGAGGATTGAAAATTATGAAGAATATCATGAGAGGATTGAAAATTATGAAGAATACCATTAGAGGATTGAAAATAATGAAGAATATCATGAGAGAATTAAAAATGAGTAAGAATACCATGAGTCATTGAAAATGATGAAGAATATAATGAGGGGGATTGAAACTGCTGAATAATATCATGATGGGATTGAAAATGATGAAGAACATCATTAGAGGATTGAAAATGATTAAGAACATCATGAGAGGATGAAAAATGATTAAGAACATCATGAGAGGATTGAAAATGATGAAGTATATTATAAGTGGATTGAAAATGATAAGGAATATTATGAGGGGATTGTAAATTATGAAGAATATCATGAGAGGATCGAAAATTATGACGAATATCATAAAGGGATTGAAAATGATGAAGAATATTATAAGAGGATTGAAAATGATTATGAATACAATGAGAGGATTTAAAATGATGAAGAATACCATGAGAGGATTGAAAATGGTGAAGAATATCATGAGAGGATTTAAAATGATGAAGAATATCATGAAAGGATTTAAAATTATGAAGAATATAATGAGAGGATTAAAAATGATGTAGAATATCATGAGAGGATTGAAAAGAATGAAGAACATAGTAGAGGATTGAAAATTATGAAGAATACCATGATGGGATTGAAAATGATGAAGAATATCATGAGAGGATAGAAAATGATGAAGAACATCATGAGAGGATTGAAAATGATTAAGAACATCATGAGAGGATGTAAAATGATGAAGAACATCATGAGAGGATGTAAAATGATGAAGAACATCATGAGAGGATTGAAAATGATGAAGAACATCATGAGAGGATTGTAAATGATGAAGAATATCATGAGAGGATTGAAAATGATGAAGAACATCATAAGAGGATTGAAAATGATTAAGAACATCATGAGAGGATGTAAAATGATGAAGAACATCATGAGAGGATTGAAAATGGTCAAGAATATCATGAGGGGAATGTAAATGATAAAGAATATCATGAGAGGATTGAAAATGATTAAGAATACCATGAGCGGATTGAAAATGATAAAGAATTTCACGAGGAGATTAAAAATAATGAAGAATATCATGAGAGGATTGAAAATGATGAAGAACATCATGAGAGGATTGAACATGATTAATAATATCATAAGGGGATTAAAAATGATGAAGAATATGATGAAGTGATTGAAAATGATGAATAATAGGGTGATAGGATTGAAAATGATGAAGAATATCATGAGTCATTAAAAATGATAAAGAATATCATGAGGGGATTGTAAATGATGAAGAATATCATGAGAGGATTGAAAAAGATGAAACATACCATGAGAGGATTGAAAATGATGAAGAATACCATGAAGGGATTGAAAATGATGAAGAATATCATGAGAGGATTGAAAATGAAGAATACCATGAGAGGATTGAAAATGAAGAAGAATACCATGAGAGGATTGAAAATGAAGAAGAATATCATGAGAGGATTGAAAATGATGAATAATATCATGAGGGGATTGAAAATGATAGAGATGACAATGAGAGGATTGATAATGATGAAGAATACCATGAGATGGTTTGAAAATGATGTAGAATATCATGAGAGGATTAAAAATGATGAAGAATATTATGAGAGGATTGAAAATGATGAAGAAAATCATGAGGGGATTTTAAATGATTAAGAATATCTATGATACATGATACATATCTATGATACATAATGCATATCTATGAGACATATACATGATACATATCTATGATACATGATACATATCTATGACACATGATACATATCTATGACACATGATACATTATACATATTCATTATACATATCCATGATACATGATACATAGCCATGATACATGATACGTATCACTTATACATATCCATGATACATATCCATGATACATTATACATATCCATGATACATGATACATATCCATGATACATATTATGATACATATCCATGATAGATATCCATAATATATATCCATGATACATATCCATGATACATATTCACGATACATATCTATGATACATGATACATATCGATAATAAATATCAATGACAAATGATACATATCCGTGATACATGATACATATCGATGATATACATACATGATACATATATATGATACATGATACATATCTATGATACATGATACATATCCAGTATACATGATACATATCCCGGATACATATCTATGATACATTGTAGATATCCATGATACATGATACATATCCATGATACATGATACATATCCATGATACATATCCATGATACATATCCCCGATACATATTCTTGATACATGGTACATATATCCATGATACATATCCTTGATACATGATACATATCCATGATACCTATCCGTGGTACATGATACATATCCATGATACATATACATATCTGTGATACATGATACATATCAATGATACCTATCCATGATACATATCCAAGATACATAATACATATCCATGATACATATCCATGATACATGATAATATCTATGGTACATAACACCTATCTATGATACATGATAAAAATACATGATACATATCCATGATGCATATCCATGATCCATGACACATAATGGATATCTATGATACAGAATACATGATACATATCCATGATACATCATACATATCCAATATACATGATACATATACAAGATACATGATACATATACAAGATACATATCCATGATACATATCCATATCCATATCCATGATACATATCTATGATACATCATACATATCTATGATATATATCACATATCTATGATACATGATACATATGTATGATACATGATACATATACATGATACATATCCATGAAACATATATATATCCATGATACATATACATATCCATGATACATATACATGATACATATCCATGATACATATCAAGGATAGATGTCACACATCCATGATATATATCCATGATACATATACATACCCATCATACATATACATATACATGTTACATATACATGATACATGATTCATATCTATGATACATTACACATATCTATGATACAGTATACATGATACGTACCTATGATACATGATACATATCTATGATACACATCCATGATACATGATACATATCCATGATACATATCCGTGATACATAATACATGCCCATGATACATATCCATGATACATATCCATGATACATGATACATATCCATGATACATATCCATGATACATATCCATGATACATATCCATGATACATGATACATATCCATGATACATTATACGTATTCATGATACATGATAAATATCCATGATACATATCCATGATACATATTCATTATACATGATACATATCCATGATACATATCCATAATACATATCCATGATACATATCCATGATACATGTCCATGATACATGTCCATGATACATGGTACATACACATATCCATGATACATATCCATGATACATGATACATATCCATGATACATATCCATGATACATACACATGATCCATACACATGATACATGATACATATACATTATACATATACATGATACATATCCATAATACATATCCATTATACATGTCCATGATACATGATAAATATCCATGATACATATACATATCCATGATACATATCCATGATACATGATTCATATCCATGATACATGATACATATCCACGATACATGATATATATACCTATACATGATACATATCCATGATACATATACGTATATATGATACATATACATGATACATATACATGATACATACACATGATACATGATACATATACATGATACACGATATATATACATGATACATATACATGATACATGATACATATCCATGATACATATCCATTTTTTCAACGTTAATCAGTAGTAATTTGGAAATTATCCAATGTATTTATGTAATAACTTTATAAAAATGCTGACTCACTAAACATGCTACATAATCCCTTGCCGGATGTACCCGTCTTGCCCTAAATTGTGTCCGGTTGTATCAGGTCATCCCATAACTTCTGTCCGGATGCATCAATAACAACATAGGAAGGCAACTGGTAAGAGTGATGTCAGTAGTTCTCAGGAGGCCTACTTGATTTGCAAAGTAATGTAGGTGCTTCTGAAGTATAACGGTCCCTATAAATATTGGTGCTTCTAAAGTATAATGGTCCCACAGGAATGTTGCTTCTGAAGTATAATGGTCCCCAGGAATGTTGATGCTTCTAAAGTATTACGGTCAACAGGAATGTTGGTGCTTCTAAAGTATAACGGTCCCTAGAAATATTGGTTCTTCTAAAGTATAACGGTCCCTCCCCAGGAACGTTGGTGCTTCTAAAGTATAACGATCCCTAGAAATATTGGTGCTTCTACAGTATAACGGTCCCCACAAATGTTGATGCTTCTAAAGTATGACGGTCCCCCCAGGAATGTTGGTGCTTCTAAAGTATAACGGTCCCTAGAAAGATAAGTGCTTCTCCAGTATAGGGACCATGGGTGCTTCTACAGTATAGGACCCAGCACCAGGGGTGCTTCTAAATTTAGGACCCGGAGGATTCTGCAGAATAGGGACAATGGGTGCTTCTCCAGTATAAGGACTAGGGGTGCTTCTCCAGTATGGGGACCAGGGGTGTTTCTACAATATAGGACCCAGTACCGGGGGTGCTTCTACAATATAGGACCCGTAGGCCTATGAAGAATAGGGACCCTGGGTGGTCTGCAGTATAGCAGCTAGGAGTTCTTCTACAGTATAGGACCCAGCACCAGGGGTGCTTCTACAATATAGGACCCGGAGGCTTCTGCAGTATGGTTCTTTGATATGACCGAGGCACCTCGGAAATTTTTTTTTCTTTCTTTAACTGAAAATATTTCTATGTAAGGGGAAGAGTAAAAAAAAAATTTTTCTTTCGGGGGGGGGGGGGGGGGTAAATTTTTCTTTTAAATTAAAAATATTTCTAAGTATGTGGGAGGATGAAAAAAAAAGTTTTCTTGGGTGGTGCCAAAAAAATATAGTATGCGCACTAGGGTGGCAATAGGTACGAATATAGTATGCGCACCGGGCCGGCGATAGGTATATACATAGTATGTGCACTGGAGTGGCAATAGGTACGTATATAGTAGTGCATAGGGGTGCCGATAGGTACGTATTTAGCATTCACACCGGGGTGGCGATAGGTACGTATTTAGCATTCACACCAGGGCAGCGATATGTACATATTTAGTATTCGAACTGAGGCAGCGATATGTACATATGTAGTATGCACACTGGGTCGTCGATAGGTACGTATATAGCATGTGCACATAGACGGCAATAAGTACGTATACAGCATGTGCACCGGGCCAGTGATAAATATGTATTTAGAATGCGCTCCGGGGCGGCGATCGGTACGTATATAGCACGCACAGTGGGGCGGGGATAAGTACGTATATAGCCTGCGCAACGGGGCGGCGATAGGTACGTATATAGCACGCACAAGGGGGCGGCGATAGGTACGTATTCAGCATTCGCACCGGGTGGGCGATAGGTATGTATTTAGCATTCGCACCGGGGCTGCAATAGGTACATATTAAGCATTCACACCGGGGCGGCGATAGGTACGTATTTAGCATTCAGGGGTGGCGATAGGTACGTATATTGCATGTGCACATGGGCGGCAATAAGTACGTATATAGCATGTGCACCGGGCCGGTGATATGTATGTATTTAGCATGCGCTCCGGGGCGGCGATCGGTACGTATACAGCACGCGCAGCGGGGCGGCGATAGGTACATATATATAACGGGCACCAGGGCGGCGAAAGGTACGTATTTAGCATTCGCACCAGGGCAGCGATATGTACATTTTTAGTATTTGCATCGGGGCAGTGATAGGTACTTATGCAGTATGCACACTGGGGCGGTAATAGCTACATATTTAGCATTCGCACTGTGGCGGCGATAGGTACTTATATTGTATCTGCACCCAGGGCGGTGATAGGTACTTATATAGTATCTGCACCGTGGTTACGAAAGGTATGTATATATTATGTGCACTGGGGTGGCGATAGGTATGTATATAGTATGCGCACCGGGGTGGCAATAGATATGTATATAGTATAAACACCGGGGCGGAGATAAGTACTTATATAGAAGGCGCAGACAGAGGTTGTACTTTTTATAGAAATAAGTCATACTATTGTCCTGGGAAACGTAGGATGAAATGGTGGGGAAGAAACAGCTTTCGCAAAAGGCCAAATTAGAAAGTAGCGGTGAAATGGGGCGACCAGGGAAGAGAAAAGTAGAAAGATAAAGAGACGGCTATAGAGAGAGGGACCGAAATAGAAGTTTTAATATAAAGATGTTACACACGCGATTTTTCTTCAATTATATGTTTTTATGACCCCGAGCAACGCCGGGTAGCCCCGCTAGTAAAATATAAAAAGGAAAAAAATAAAAGGATAAAAAAATGAAGTAAAACAGAATAAAATAAAAAAGAAAAGAAAAGTAAGTATAATAATAAAAAAGTATAAAAGAATAAAAAATATATATATAAAGATATATAAAGAAAGTTAATAAAATTATAAATAAATAAAAAAAAAAAAAAGAATAAAATAGTAAACTAATAATATAGAATAAAGGAAAAATTTTAAAAATAAAGATAAAAAACATAAGTACCAATAAGGAGATGATAATAAAAATTAGAAATACAAAATCAAAATATAAGATAAATATAAAAGAAATAATTGATATTAAAATAAAATAAAATAAATAAAATAAAAGTATGAATTAAAAACAACCTAGAAATATAAATAAAAATAAAATAGAAGCATAAATAAGTTTAGAAAACAAAGGTTGAATATTATCAAGGCTCCTTTTCTAAAGGTTTTTTATGAAAACATCCCGCAAGAAGATGAGTAGGACAAGAGAGGGGGAGGAGGAAGAGCACATGGGAATGTATGGACAATGGTAATTTTTAGGAGGAGAAAAACACCCTCTAAAAATTATTATAGGAGAAGGGTCAGGGGTGACCAGGAAATAAGGGATGTAATAAATAGGAGTATAGTTGGGACTATACTAACAGTATTGCACAGACAAGTGCATTAGTACATGTGAGATATGAGGGAGGAGAAAAAGTTTCTTATTAATTCCACTAGTCCATAAGGAGGAGAGAACCCGCTTTACAGGAAATAAATACCATCTATGTCCCATTGTGGTCATATACCAATTCAGCGTTCAAACCAATAAGTCAAACTGGAATGACATTAGATGTGGGAGGGTGAAGTATTTCAAGAAATATTGTAAATAGAGTCAAGCCGTTAGGACTTATTTTGGAGAAAATCGAAGCAAACAGAATCTGTGCTTCGATGATCGGATATAGTTCCTGGATGAATTGGTTGGAGGAAATGAATAAATTGATTTTAACCCACATTCCATTGGGAAAAAGATGTCGTCATACCTCCGAGGCTTAAGTTCTTTTTAACCTTATAATTCCTTTTACATAGTTTTATGTATGGAATCCAGTTGGTTAGGAGAGTCATAACGGCCATTTGTAGTTATTCGCCCACAGTAGAGTTTCTTGTGGAAATCAGCCGAATGTTACTGTTATTGCTTAAGTGCTGGAATGAAAGTGCCTCACGTTTGGGATTTTTGAGTTCGTAGGGCTAAGTTAGGGGTGGGAGTTTAATATGGACAGTTGGACATTAAATCTTAGGTCTGCAGAAAGAATGAACAGAGACGAGTTGAATTGTTGGATTGGGAGAGAAAATTCCAGCTTTATAGCATTGGGATAAGATGACTCATATTTGTGAAAGTGTTTATTTAGAGATTAGAGTCATTAGGTACTTCTTTTAGATGTTGTATAGGGGGACTGCATTTTGGTTAGATTAGTTCCTTACAGTTGGACACACGCACTCACACACCCACATCGATTTACATTCACAGACTTACACCCTTATCGACGTACATTCCTAGCGTATTGGTAAATTATTTAAAGAAATTTGGCAATAGGCAAAAGGCACCTTTGGGGTTGTTATGAGGTACCAATTTGGATCGAGCAGACAGGACAATATTATAGCAAGGGAGGGGGAAATTTAATTTACTATATTCTAACTAGTTATACGCCTTCAAAAGTAAATAGGCAATGGTCTTAATTGTGCTAGTAATTACCACCTTTGTTTGTTTTTTTATTAATGATAGTGGAGGGAAGGGGTATGGTGAGATATAAACAATTTGAGGTAGAAGGAGATTATCGTGACAATAAGAAAGTGCAATATTATTATTATTATTATTATTATTATTAATAATAATAATAATAGTAATAATAAGAACAATGATAATGATCATGATAATAATGATCATGATAATAATATTAATAATAATTGGAGTAGAAACGCTGAAGAACATAATCGTACCAATCCTAATCATATTTAGAATGTACCAAACTATGGTCCCATCGCCGCCTCTCGGATTAGTGGTAGCATATCACTTCATTAGTTTCCTCTAAGCTAGGAGAAGTTTCGAGTTGGTTAAAGTGCAAGGATAATATCTTATTTATGCTGGGAATAATAATAATAATAATAATAATAATAATAATAATAATAATAATAATAATAATAATAATAATAATATATAGCAGAAACCTAGTAAAAGGGATAAACACATGGGCTGTATCACTAATAAGATACTCTGGACCATTCATAGGCTGGACCAAAGAAAAACTCAGGCACCTCGACCAAAGAACTAGAAAACTAATGACTATGCACAATGCACTGCACCCAAAAGACGACACGGACAGACTCTACGTGAAAAGAAATGAAGGAGGTAGAGGACTGGTAAGTATAGAAGACTGTGTGGAAGACACCAAAAAAGAGCTGGAGAAATATGTAACCCAGAACACGGAAAGACTGATCACCACAGCAAGAGACACCAGCCCAACAAACAACCCCGGAAGCACTGAACCCAGAAACAAAAAGACAAGAAAGGAAAAGTGGGAAGAAAAACAACTACATGGACGCTTTATAAGACTCACAAGCGATGAAGCCAATGAAAACAGCTGGGCATGGCTAAGAAAAGGAAACCTGAACAGAGAAACAGAATCTCTGCTGACGGCCGCACAGAACAATGCGATTAGGACAAACTTTATTAAAGCAAAGATAGATAAAACCCAGGAAAACAGCAAATGCAGATTGTGTGGACAAAGAGACGAAACGATAAATCATATAATAAGTGAATGCAGCAAGCTAGCACAAAGGGAATACAAGAACAGACATGACAGCATGGGGAAAGAAGTACACCGGGAAATGTGCAAACAACTGAATTTCGAATATGCAAGAAAACGGTACAAACACAAACCAGAAACTGTACTAGAAAACGAAAAACACAAAATCATATGGGATATGAATGTACAAACAGACAAACCCATAACAGCAAGGAGACCGGATATGATAATAATCAACAAGAAAGAAAAATCCTGCAAAATCGTGGACTTTGCCGTTCCAGCAGACCACAGAGTGAAGATCAAAGAGACGGAAAAGAGAAGCAAATATACTGAACTTGCCAGAGAATTGAAAGGAATATGGAACATGAAGAAAGTCAGTATAACACCAATAATCATAGGAGCACTAGGAACAGTCCCCAAAAACATGGAGAAAAGACTAGAAGAAATAGGAATCAAAGGGATAACTGAGACCATACAAAGGACAGTAATGATCAAAGCAGCTACAATCCTGAGAAATGTCCTCGAATGCGGAAACCAACCCACATAAGCAACGAATGGAGAACAAACACATGGAAGCACAAAACAACAGAACCGGGGAAAATACAACCGCACGAGAGAGGCGCAAGCATAGGCTGACGCCACGAAAATTATGGACAGAGGGTCGAGGAGGGAAAGCGCAAAACCAGACCTCCACTGGAAGAGCGCGGACAGCTCTGGGACCTTGGGAAGGCTTGTTGCCACTCGGGCCCCAGAGGGGACCAATGGCCCTTATCAGCGGGAAATCGTTGGTAGGTGGCTGTTGCGATTACCGCAAGGTCATCAGCGGTGATGAACGAAAAGAGGTGGAGCATACTGGAGGCCTGAAGAGACTTGTTGTCACTCAGACTCCAGGGAATACCACAGGTTGTCGGCAGTGGGTGACCACTGACGATGACCAGTGTGATAACTCCTAGTGAGTAAATAATAATAATAATAATGATGATGATGATGATGATGATAATAATTATAATTTGTGGGTTTTAATTTATAGGAAGAAGAGTTTACTAATTCTATGTTACTTTTTTCTCCATTATATAGGTCTTTTAGAGTTATATTAATGCTTAAACATATCAGACCACCTGGGAAAGTAGAGAGAAGATATCTGACGTCTGCTCATGAGTTACGGTGGGGTTTTGGGGTTAAGGCAATATGGAGATTATTAGAGAGCTACAGATTCAGGGCTTATGGGGGTGGGGGTTCGGGTATAGGGAACTAAGTATTAACTATAGGGAGTATGGCCGTTGTAGGATGTGTATCAAGGGGGATGGGATCCTCTAAAGTGGAAATTGATCAAATTATCGAGATGGTATTATCGGAGGACAGGCGGTATTAGTAATGTGGATTTATATTATATACTAATATATGGGTGCTGCCTGACATGGACAAGGTTGAGGTATCTTGAGGTAACTTAGCTAATTCTTACCTCGAGTTGTACGTAGTCAGTTACTAGCTGATTAGTAGATATTATTGCTTGGGGTTATCAGTGGCCTGACATTGGACTATATTAGGATCATGACTATTCCTCAATTAAGTGTATGAAGGGGTAGACATAGGGGCGGGGATGTAGAGGGGAGTAAGAGTGAAGATTTAAGGGACCTTAAAGTTGTTGTATTCGTACCAGGTTTTGTGTAGACAGCTCGATATCCCCTCATCTTTTTTATTTAGAAGAGCTCCTTTATATTTGATGATGGCTAGGGCTTCTTGCCTACATAATGAACAGTACCTATCTAGCGGTTGATAGGATTTAATTTTCTTGATCACATTCCACTTGAGTTTATAATTAATGTTTCTATTCTTTAGGTACCAGATATGCACAGCTAGAGAAGTGTACGTAGCCATGTGGCTATTATTGAAAGTATATATATATATATATATATATATATATATATATATATATATATATATATATGTATAAGCTTTATGCAGAAGAGAAAGAAAGTTGCATCTAATAGGTCTTTTTAACTCAAGGAAAATTACAAAAAGTTATTATTTTTTGTCGCAGTTGTTAATTAGAAATGATATGTTCTTGTCAGTGGATGTGAGTCCGTGAATCTTCTGATGTTCTCACAATTGGCTGATTAGTTTTCAGGAAATTCTAAACGGAGTTATATGAAAAATGACTGAACCAAAGTTTGCTAAAAAAACTGGTTTGTCATTAAAGGCAATAGAATGTCTGCAAAATGGAATTTTATGCAAATATCTAAAATACCGTTTTCTGTTTAAATTTAGCATAAATTGATCCAAGAAATATCATTTATCTCCCTTTACTCCTCAATCAGATTCTTTCAAACCACATCAATTAATACTCTGTTTAAAGAAAAAAGAAAAAAATACAAAAAAAACATGAGGTCCCAGTAGTCACTAAAATGATAGTTTTTGTTTTTGTGTGAACCTACAATTTTAAGAGCTAATGAAGCTATTTGAGCATATCAGATTAGGTAGTTTTTAGAAATTTGAGAGAAAATAATTTCTGGATTCAATCAGAGCCAACTCCAAGTAAGTAAATATGTTTTCACCATTCATAAGATGGACTTTTTACTAGTAGTACTAAGGAAACATTTTTTGATCCGCAATATTAATCACAAAGGACTGTCTGTTAATCTTCTGATTTTCTCTAAATTTGTTCATTAGTTATTCAAAAATGTTCTCTGCAATTCTATGACCATGAATGACGAACCAAAAAACTGAGCCAGATTTTTCAAAAAATTTCTGGTTTGACCCTGTCGGTCTAAATGGTAATTTTATGCAAATATATACAATTTATTTATTTCGTTTTTGCTCAAAATCCGCTCAAAATTAGGATTAATGGTCATTTAAATGAAACAAGTACTGGAGACACCAGCAAAACTCTGATGCACCCGCTAGAATAACTGCATAAGCCCCTCCTCCTCACACACACACTAAGACACTATTAACAAATATTTAAAAAATATCCATCAATTTTTCCCCAAAATAAAACAAAAATTGTTATTAATGATTTTTTTTACATTTTTTTCAAATTGTAGAGATTGCAGGACGAGACAACTCATGTTTTAGCATGTTTAACATTTTTTTTGAGAAATAATATCACAGACTTTACCGTCTTTCTAACCCAATACCTCACACTTATTCATTAATGTGCATTCACTTCATATTTAATTCTTAGCCTATAACCGATTCTTTAACAAATTGTGACTGATATTCTTTGAGATCATTCTTGTAAACAATGAATTTTGCAAATAAACATTGTCCAAATTTATTGGCTGATGTAATATTATTTTTACTTTCTATTTTAATAAGTGCAATAAGATAGAAACCTTCTTTTAAATCTTCTTGTTGCGATATTCATTTGATGGCAGTTAAGACGGCCGGCTCCATATGTTGCATTTCTGTCTAGCTAATCATGATTCCGACGATGGACACAGTGTAGGCTTGAACTCTGATTGATTTAGAGTGTTTTGAATGTAAATGCAAACAATTTGAACTCTGTTTTCTCATAAAATACCCCCCCATAATTAGTAAATATCTAATATTACACTAATTTTTCTTACAAATCTGATATGTTTTGATTAATACGTGTTACGTGATTCTAATACTGATGATCACAGAAAAAATCTTCTTACTCCCACTAGGGTAGTAAAAATTCACATACACCTAATTTTAATCATCTCTGTATTGTATGTATAAAAAATCAGTGATCTTTTCAATTTGCAGATAAAAAGTTTGTTATGAAAATGTTTTTCATTAAGTTTAGTTTTATCATAAAATTAATGAATTAGGTAACTTATGGAATTTTCTTTATTGATCGATTCGCAAAATTAGAAACATTTTCAATTATATGAAAATCACTTGATTATAATGCTCACAAAATCTACCCAAAATTGTGATCGATATTTGGTTGTTTTTTACCCCAATAAGAGTATGGCTTCATTACTATGCTGGTGCTGAAAATTGGAACATTCCCACAAATCAACTATTACATTCATTAGTTCTTGCTTAAATTCGAACAAAATTTGTGCTAAATATTTTAATTACTGGCGATCACCGAAAAAATCTTGGTTTCACCCGGGAACAGAGACATGCATGAGATAGCAATTTACCTAAATTGGAAAAGAAATTTAATCTTTTGTTAATAACAGAAAATCAAACAATTTATTATTGCTCCATAATAATGATAAAATGTGGAATCAAAAGTTCGTTAAATAGTTCAAGTGTTGAGCCCAGATGTAAAAAAATATCCGATATGTCGTCCTGTTAATAAATCATAATTTTCAATCATTTACTGTGAAAATTGCGTTTGTGGGGTTTCACATTAGAACTCTTAATTTATGGTTTTGGTTAAAGTACCATAAAATAGCAATACATATATATTCTAATTTTGGTGAAAATTGTTATCTGATAAATTTGTGATATTTGTCATGCAATAGATATCGAGATCTACACATGTTTATCTTTCTATTAGTTTTTCTTATTGTTGCTGCTATAGAAAGAGAGAGAGAGAGAGAGAGAGAGAGAGAGAGAGAGAGAGAAAGAGAGTATATATAAGCTTTTAGAAAATGAGGTGCAAACAAATAAACTCATCTAATCAAGGAGACCGTATGTAATGTCATAATAAAAGAGAAACTGCCACTAATAGTAGGTTTGAGTTAAGGATAACATAAAATGACGTAACCGTTGCTGAAATGTAAGGGAGAGAAAATGTACGATTTTCGATGGCTAATAGAATAAAAGCTGCTGCTAATAGCAGATTTCTAATTTACGGAAATTAAAATAACAAATAGTATATTGTCTGATTTTGATGAAAATGATTACCCGAAACATTGCCGTGATAACTTTTTAATTTACATAAATCAAGTATAGTTAATCCTCCAAAACTGTGGTCTGCCCCCTAAGAGGATATACCCTCCCCCCTTAAATGGTGTAAAATTACATTATTTCAAAGATGACATCTTTTACTCATTAGTTGTCTTTTCAAAATCACCAAAATTAAGATTACTGTTTTTGAATTAAATATGATATTAATTGAAATACTTTTTTGATAAATACATTCATAACCAGTTACCCTCTTAAGACACACACCGGCGTTTATCGAGAATTGAATTGGTAACATTTAGAGTCAAATAATGAACTATTCACATCATTATTTTGCTCGGGTATAGTTTAGTTACATTTATTATTGGTTGTGATGGAAACTAAACTGAATATGTACTACACTGTACAGGGCTTGAACTCACAACCTTCAGATTATGAACCTTTTCTGTTTAATATATTCCGCTTCTCCTATTCCCCTTCCTTTTACACTTAGAGTCCGATTCGCCCTTTATTATAATCTGTTATATCATATTCGGTAGTGAACGAACGGACAGAAAGAAACACATATATTTCTCGTCTTTATTGTTATCGATATTCGTATAGGATAACAGAAAAGTAAAAAAAAAACAAAGATTTCTCAGATAATGCCTTAAATAATAATCCGTCTTATTTTCTACTTGCCCACAAATAATTGTTGGAAATGATTTTTTTTCATTGTAAAACATTTAACTAATAGACAAAGAAATAAGCACTGGTTGAATGTACCTTTTGACGTAACAGTGTAATAAGATTCGTTGCAATTTACAGAGGCGAAATGTTACAGCTTCTAGGTCATCATCCCGGCTTTTAGACGTATGTATTGCAAATATTACTGAGTGGTGAACAATGTGCGAAGTTTTCCAATTACGGTATTCACATGAGTTCAGAGATCAATGCGAACAAACGAAATGATGTAATTAAAAAAAAAAAACAGATCATGAATCATATTGTCTGTTCTCGTGATTATAAGATTTCCACTCAAAGTCGCAAAGGAATTGTCTAAATATAATTAGTGAACATTAAGTAACACCTGGGTGGCCAGTTATTGCCTCGGAAAAGGTCACACCAGTTTCTGCATCTACGCGGCCCGATTATTTTCACACGGACAAAATGAATTAGCTTACCATTTCCAACGTCTGTATCAATTGGCTGTTTTATAGTTCCGAGATGAAATATTTCTTATATAGTACATGTTTCAGTTTTTATAACGTTTCGGTAGTTACCATTTCCGACCTTCTTCAGGTGACTTTGGTCTAAGTCGCAAATTTATGATGGAAATTTATCACTGCTGTAGATTTCCCCAATTCTGCGTTCCATGCCTTTTAGATATCTCGTGCCAGTTAGAATTGAGTAGCAATATTCCGTGTCCGATGCCTTTTAGATATAGAAACTATCAAATATCAGTTACACACCTTACATATTCTGATTCAGTTGGTTATGGTAAACCAAATACTCTAATATTCATTCGGAAGGAGATCGCGGGCCGGATGAAAAAAACGAAATCTCAGAATTACTATATTTTGTTTACATGAATAAATTATACAAAAATTGCATTGAACACTCTACAAATCTGATATTTTTTCTCAAGAGACTTCTGTATGTGATGTTATAAAAGGCGCCGACGAAAAGCCATTTTGGAATCATAAAAAATAATGACGGGGGAAGTAGCAAGTTGATCCAGCATTCGTTTGACACACCTCACATAAGTTCTCTGTTTTATGCTCTTTCATCGTCTCTCGTTTTCTCTTTGTCGCTCTCTTTCTCTTTTTCTATTTTTATCGCAGGCCAAGGATTTGAAATTAATTATTAAAGAAAAATGAAATATACATGCATCATCGCTTGCTGATATTTATACATTTTTATTCCACTGTAAATCTTAATTGAAACCTACTTTTACGTCTATGTTACAAAATGATATGAGTTTTACTGGGAGGTCCGCGGGCCAGATTGCAATAATAAAGCATAACAGGGTGGCGGGCCGGACGCTAAGCCTTCGCGGGCCGGATGTGGCCCGCGGACCGGAGGTTGCCCGCCCCTGGCCTAGGGTTATCAGGGACTAAATTAATGCACAGCGGTTAGAAAAAGTTTCCTTCATTCTTAGTGTTAAATGTCCGAAAAAGAATACTGATGTATGCCAAACAATCAGTTGCTGATGACTTTTCGTTTGCTTCTCTTTTTTCTTTCTATAATCTTGAAGCGGCTGCAAAATGAATTAGAGAGAGAGAGAGAGAGAGAGAGAGTGAGTGAGAGGTTTATACCTACACGCTGTTTACCTAAAATGGAAGACGTATATCTAATCTGTTGCTAATGTTGCTGGGAAAATGGGTGCATCATTCTACCGCTCCAGAAAAGACCTGCATTTTGATGCTATCTTCCTATATAAGAGTGAGATACGTCTTAAGCTGGAATACTGTTGCCAAATCTGGGGAGGTGCCTTTCAGAGCACTCTTTCTTGCCTTGACAGAGTACAAAATAGACTTCGCAATCTAGCAGGGGGTAATCTCTATTGTTCTCTACAGCTCCTTTCCAACAGAAGGGATGTTGTAGGAAGACGGAAAGATTAAATATAGTATAAGAACAGATACTACACTTTGCTTCTAGCCAAAAGAGACGTTGCTAGTATTTCTCTACTCTTTTTAAAGCATTCACAATCAGAACTCGTCTTATTATCAGAACTAAAAAGAACTTTCCTTTCTTCGTCCATGATTTATTTACTCCTCTCCAGGAGTTAGGCACAAGGCCAGTTTTATCCTACTCCAACAAGTAAGATGTGACCCAAGGTCGGGTCGGAAAGTGGGGGTTGAAAAGCCAGCGCCCGAGAGGTGAGCACTCTGACCATTAAAAATTGCCTGGACAGCCCCGTCGGCATTCCCCGGTAAGGGCGCCTCAAGCAGTAAGCAATTAACTTACTCCTCCCCAAAGAGGGGAGGCAAAGCCTGGGAGGGTGGACCTCCTAGAACTGCACAGGACAATCCCATAGACCGGCGTAAATCAAGTCCCGAAGGACAAGACAATACAAGTCTATGGGGTGCCAGGCGGAATTTCCATGAACAGAGTTTGTTTCCAAGAACTTCTCATCTGCGGAACACATTGACACAAAACTACTTCACTGCGGCCTACATGACCGTTATTAAATCCAATATCAACAAATACTTGTCATAAACGGTTTCCATAAAAAAATCAAACTTCATTCATTACATCAACCATTCTTAATCTCTTCGTAATATTCTTCATCATTAAACCAACACTCTATCAATTTCATTAATCCTTATCCTCGAGTGGCTTTTGCTTTCATACGTGGTGACTCATTAAAACAAATTTCATTGTGTTATTAATGTCCCCGGAAAACGCTGGGTGATCAGGCCAGTACTGGAGACGTAAAACACATGGCACAACGATCGAAATGTGGGAAAATAGTAACGACAACGATGTATTTAATGTTACTCGTTGTTTCGTTTTTGTTTTTTGAGAGACGTTTCGGTTGGCAGCCTGTTCTCTGATCGTCTTCAGATGATTTTCTATGTTTGGATACTTCTTGGTTTACTTCTGCTGACAGATGGGCTTATGGGCTTATGGGCTTATGGACTTGCTCATAGTTTCATAATGATTAAAAAACAGCAACCAAAATAGAATTATAAAAGATAAACCATAAACATAATCCAATCGTGTGACTGCATACTTCCGCCTGACAATGTAAGGATAGGCAAAAACCTATCTTGGCCTTACTTATCCATATTGTATGAAGTATTCGTGAATTTATGCTATAGAGACGTTGCTAACTCTAAAACTATTTATCTAATAAGGCTGAAAATTTGAATGGTGAGTACTCTTATTAACGAGCATCAGATCCATACATAACAGTTTGAAACATGGGAAGTTGAAATTCCTTCAATATAAAAACTCATGGCTAAGAGTCATAGTCATATAAGATGCGAGCTCCATTGTCTGCAATATGAGCCCAAGTAGCGAAGTTATCGTCAAAAGTATGACTTTCACGTTTTCCGTCATTTTGACATTGACCTTCAACCTAGATATTCCAAAGTTCAAAGTTAAATCATGACCGATATTTTGACCAAGTTTAGTGACGATTGGTCAAGTGATAACGACGATAGGTTAGTACGCAAACAAGCAAAAATAATTACAAACCAACAAACAAACTCGACCGAAAACAAAACCTCTTTAATGGAGGAAATAAGAATTCGTAGCTCTGCAATACTTTGTATAACTATGTCTCTGTATTAGGGTGAGTTAGTGTGTGAAACAATATTACTAATGATAGAAGTAACAATCAATAATGTCAGTATCGATTCCCGCTGCAACAAAATGTCAGAGTAGTTTGTTTAGCTTAATTGAGGTGCAAGGTCAAAGTGAAAAGGGGCACCTAGTGAGGATGCAACACACTACATTGATGATATCAATTAGATTAGTTCAGTAAGCACGGCAAGGCTATTTCTATCCATTTAGCATAAAATTATGACCGGTTGAATTCGGAAAGAATATTGTAACAATTGGGAATGGTGACGACAAAGAATACAATGCGTGAGCATTGGAATGTAATATTGTGAGATTGTGATCCATACAAAGTAGAGCCAAAAACTCATAAAAAGAGTAAATTATTACAGTTATAAGTTTTACGGTTATAAGTGTTAAATTCCACTCAACTCCGGGGGGAATCCGACCGTCTATTTGTTACAAACAATTCAAGCAAACCATACCGTCAGTTCTCTTCACGCCCGGATGTTCAAGATTCCTGCAGGTCCTCCGATGACTGAGAATATTCCATCTTTCATCGTCTCTGAAATAGAAAATCAACACAGCAATCAAAGGAGTTCGTCTTGACGCTATAAAAGGACATTTTTATTTGACTGATAATGTTGCCGTACTTAGGCCAACGGTAGGATGGAGGTTTATGCGGGACTGAAGATTTTCAGGGACCTTGCCCGTCCTTCCTTTATCGGGGATCCTTCAAGCCATTTCTTATCGTGTCTGGCTTCATCGAGCTTCCACTTGCGACTGACTAAAATATTTCCTCTTCCTCTTTCTCAGACGACATGTCCACTAGCTCACCTGTTCCCACACTGCCTCAATGTTAACCCCGGGTTAAGCGTGTTAACGTTTACTGACCCTTCGGCTATGATATTCCTTGCCACTCTTGACGTGCTCGTTGCCATAACAATAACCAAAATACACAGTAGCTGATCTCACCTATTAATATGTAAGTAATCTCAGTGTCAAATTATAGATGTAAAAAGACTGTTCAGGATATTGTTCCCTAGTTTAAGTAATGGAGAGCATTACGCATATGTTAAGGCAAAAATATCTACCATTCATGCATGCCGAGACAAGATGCTTTCATTCTATTATTCCGACTTCTTAAAGCGAATAAGACGAACTTGTTCAAAACGATCCAAATGTAGTTCAAAACACAGAACAACAGCTATAGTTAATCGTACTAAATTTTGATATTACTATGGGTCACCGGATTATTCTCATGTGACTGACTTAGTTGGCCTTTACATTTTGAAGGATACGGGTATGAGGGGTTGTATAGGGATGGTCTAGTATTTTTTGTAACTCTGGTGATAGAAATTTAGTGAAAACCAAAAAACTATACACCAATTCTTAAGAAGTTTGGACCTCAGAATAACCATAAATATAAACCATAAGGTAGAGAATTTTCTAGACATTACTCTAAACTTGAATTATAATACGTACGAACCCTACCATAAACCCAATCACCCACTATATTACATTGACGATAATTTTGACTACTCGAGTTTAGTGAAAAAAGCTCTTATCTCAAGTATCACTAAAATATAGTATCTCAACTATCTTCTAATTAACAGTTATTCAATAATAGAAAACAATATTACAATGAAGCATTAGCCAGGTCGGGATATAGTAAATAGATAAATTATGTTAAGATGAACAATGTGTGGACGACCTTAGAAATATGAGAACATTCCACGTTATATCATATAACATGGCCATGGGCAATATTAAGCAAAAATTAAAAAAAATACAGATGACACGCATAGAACCAATACAAGTGCTGAACGGACCCCACTCCAACTAACTGGTTGTAATACTATTAGGAAGCGTAGAAATTCGATCTAGTTTAAACGTATCATTATTGCACATTCTTATTAACATACCTAAAGGATTTTACCGAATTCTTGAGAAGAACTTTTCTCCGGATAGTAAAACAAGTAAATTTATCAATAAAAACACTGTTAAATTGCCATTTTCAATTCTATTAACTTAGCATCAACTATCGTAGGTTTCTAATGATGCTAAAATAAATAAGATAATTAGGAATGTTGGAAGAAATGTCCTCCAAGATCCTGATGTGGAACAGAATGTAATTGTAGAAACCTATATTAATGTTCTTTGAAAGGGAAATGTTTAATTTCGGATGTGGTGTATAAGTGCAACGTTGTTGAAAGAAATAGAACTAGAACATACATTGGGTCCACTGAGTGCAGTTTTAAAGATATATCCTCTTTTAGTGTGCCTAACACTGATTCTAAAATGATCCCAACCACCATAGCTAAATAGGTCAGATAATTACGTAGCAGTAACATACAATTCAACTTGATATGGTCTATATTAGGAAGAGCAGAGACATACAAACCAAGTAAATACAAGAGATGCAACCTTTGCACTCTGGAATCATCATATAATAGTATCCAATGATAACTTACTTAACAAGAAGTAGGAAGTAGTCCATAATTGTTTGCACATTTCCAGATACGTACTTTCTCGTCCTAGGCCAAATTAAATGGCTGAAGTATAAACATACTATGATCGGAGATTTGAATGTTATTCCCACAATTGTGGATTGTTAAGATGGTGTATGGGCGGAAATCTACACAGTTGTAATTAGATAGGTATATTAAATATCGCGGATTAATAAACTTGGAAGTTTTGGAATATGTTATCTAGGATATTACAATCAGTAACGTTTATTGGATGAATTACATCTGAAGATATAGGCTTGAGGAAAGCTATGCGGGATATGAGGGGAAGGTTGTAAGTTGGTCTGCCATTTTCGCAGAATTAAGACTGGCAAATAGTTAAGACAAATAGGAAGAGATAATCGTTAATTATGAATTATAGGAAAAATATCATTCACTATGGATATCATGCATAAGTTGTCTTTGTTGTGAGGCTAATAGAAAATGGAGTTTAATTAATATATATGTATGTTTTCTTGGGTGTTATTCGAACAAGAGGTAGGATACAGTGGCATTAGGTTTTTTTTATTATTCTCAACCTTAATGATCAAGTTATTGGGATAATTTGTAATATAAGACTAGGAATTCTGTAGGTATCCCCTAAGTCTAATTGTGAGCTTTCTCGTTCTGTTCACGGGGGATTACTTTTTTCAATTTAAATCTGGGACCAGCAAAACACAAACTATTTGTCGTATGTAATAATATAATATATTAGTTACTTTTAGACTGTTTTAATTCCGGTGATATTTTGGTGTGGTAAATGAATAATATTTCAAATTTAAGAACCGTAAAGTATTTTACATACATAACAAAAGCAAACACCTTATATTTAGAAATAAGGTTTTTAGCAAGACATACGGAATATAAATTAGAAGGCTATTCTTAGTTCCATGTACTCTAGATGTTATTTGGGCAAATTGACATATTTACTATGACGCTAATATAAACTATAAAATTAAGACTTATTTATCTTAATTAAATTAAACGGGTCACATATATTCTATATTTCTTATTTCTCTCCACCTATAGACATTTACATATAACTTTAATAATTTTCTTTTTCATATAAGAAGGGGGGATCACAAACTTGTTTTTTTAAACACGAGTTGCAGCCCTTGCATCTGTCTTGATGGTCGTGTTTTTCTGGGTACTCCAGACATTCTCTTGAATCTTTGAGCACGAGGTCCTTAAAATGGATTTAATAAATATTTTTAAAAATAGTGATTCAATTTTATCACTAGATTGTAGACTAATTCCAATATCATGGACATAATAGTAAGGTTATATTAATAGCTAAGAACAACGTAAAGGTTTTTAGTATATCGTACGCCGGTTATGACTGAAATAATTTATATCTAGGTATTATTTCTGCTAAATATATTAGCATGTTGGTTTTGTCATTTATATCATTTTCCCTTTAATTTTGTTATGCATATACACAAATTCGCTGTAATTTGGTCCCTTTAAAACTATTTTATGATAATTAATGCCATTTTGTTTCGTACATCTATACTTTGAATTGACTCTCTCCGATTTAAATTACGTAAATTATATGATGATTATTATTTCTGAATTGATTCAGGTACATTTATAATAAATTCTATTAACCTTCAACCAAGTTAACTATTAACTCTTATAGCAGTTTTTATTGGGAACTATTGTGCGTATTTCTCATAGCTTTTCTTTATAATACACCATAGCTGCTCTTTCTAGATAGCGATTTCTGAATCTCTCTCGATAGAGATAAATTCGATGTGAGTGGTTTGCTTTTTTTATTCTTGTTTGCTGCATAGCTATGTATTTTTTCTGATACAGAACTTTCTGGGTTCTGATGATTCTATAGAGGTTTCTTCTATAGAATCATCAGAAAACCAGAAAGTTCTCTATCAGAAAAAGAACGGGATTGACATACAAATATCGGTTGTTCTTCTGTTAAACGAAACGGATCCGTAATTGCACCAATATTTAACCCACTCAATCCAGGGAAATATACTGGATAAGGAAGTTCGCACTTTCTCATTTCAATTTCTCTTAAGGTCTGAGGAAGTTGACTCTATTGGAGAGGACAACTGAAACATATGTATATATATACATATATATATACATATATGTATATATACATATATATATGTATGTATATATATATGTATAAACATATTTACACATATATGTATATATATATATATATATATATATATATATATATATATATATATATATACATCGCTACGAAACAAAAATCTCATCATCATAAAACAAGCAAACGAGGGAATAGTAATTACCATTATGAATACATGACAGAAATAGACACAAACTAGCAAACAAAGAATTGTATAAACTACTCTTCACTGACCCACCCTCACATTTAAATCCAAACCTAACATTTTAATTAGCAATCTATACTACGACACTAGAATAATTGTAGAAAATGTAATATATATATATATGTGCCCATATATTTTGTATTCTACTGAGTTGTTGGATTGTCGTCACTCTTTGGGATTGCCATATCCACGCTGATGCAGATAGAGCTTTGTCTTGTATTTTCTTTATGTATTTTCTCTTGTCTCATGGGGAAAGACCAAGATTATTATAGAACGCGGAGGTTGAGTTGGAAATAAAACCTCGGCATTCGACTTCGATAGGAAATATATGTTTGACAAATTGTTCTCAGTCAAAATTTTCCTCAAATGGAAGCGTTTATTACATGACAAAAACATTTTTTCAAATTAACGGACCAAGTGACAATATAGGGAGACTGATTCGTTAAAGTTATTTCAATTCTAAATACGAGCTGGCGTTCTAAGTCGAATACAGCGTACTAGTCCGTGCAGCCATCAAACAATGACAATCCATGCCTATTGTGTAAACAATAGCTTTAAACTATTTCCTTCTTTAACAAAATGAATCGTTTTATTGGTGACGTTGAGAACTTTATTGGCAGTCTCACAACATATCTTCGAATCCTCCACAAAACTCTCCAATACTTCATTGTGTCTACACGAGTAGCTTCTCAGGGCATGTTCGCATTCAGTGAGCATATGTTTGAGATTAACAGTTTTCCCATATAATCTGTTTCAATCGGATGTAGTTAACCCCAAGTATAAAGGTAAACTGGTTCCGGTTAGATATCGTAGAGTGCCTTTATGAGAAAACTTAAATTTTTACGCTCGAGGTATTTGAGTACGCGCCATGTGATTTATCTGTTTTTTTGCACTCTTCCACTTTGTCCATGCACCCTGTTTACTTTGACCTACAGCTGTAGCAATGTGCGTAGCTTCGTCAAGATGATGAATTTTTCTGAAACCATTTTCCGTTGGTTTACAGGGGATTCTTTGGACCAGCAAAGCTTTGGGTGGAGACCTAGACCTGCTCTTCCACATGTCACAGCACTAATTATTTCTTTCATTTTAAGGGCTAGTTCTGCATTTTCTACATTGTTTTGCCTTCCATTTTTGACCAGTTATTAAAGATGGTTGGACATTCTTCACTAGTAGGGGTGCGATATATATATATATATATATATATATATATATATATATATATATATATATATATATTAATGGCAAGTAATCTACACAGACACGTTTATGTTTCATTCACAAGGGAAATCACCAGGCTAATAGGGCACTGTTGAAATAAATAATAAATATATATACGTGCAATATATTATATTACTTGATACTATTTTATAAATGTTCATACAAATAGTATATTCATACAAATATATATATATATATATATATATATATATATATATATAGATATATATATAATATTTTTTTGGAAAAAAACATAACAATGTATAGTGTTAAAATAAATAAATTTATTTTAATCTTAGCTTTCGAGAATTACAATTCTTCTTGTCAAAGAGTGTTTTTCTTTTTCTTCTTTTTCTTCATCGTCCGATGGTAATGGACTTTTGGGTCAGAAAATCACGTTATGTCTGCAAGCGAGGTTGCGCCAATTTGAATTAGAAAGGGATTTATACATATTGTTTAAACCATTGTTTCGTAATAGTATTATTATGTACATAGGTAAATGCTTTAGGAATACAAACGTTGATTAAGTCAAATTAAGTCAAATTAAGTATAATAATAGACGCATAATAGATGACAAGAATGAAAAAAGAAGAGAGAGAGAGAGAGAGATGGGCGGGTGTGAAAGAAAAAGCGATAGAGAGTAAAGTAATGAATACTTATTTCTTTGTAAATGATTACATCGCGAAAAACATGTCACGAAAGTATATATTTTACTAAGTGTACCGATATTTATTACATTCAAATTAGTTTTGGGAATATGTCTATGTTAAAAGCAAGTAAGAGACGCTAATAGCTAAGGGAGATCACTCTTAGTGTTGTAGTAAGAATTATTTTACTTAGTTGATTTTCTTTGTGATTATTTCAGAATGTCATCATCTGACCACGCCGTTCGACTAAACATTTAAAAAATAGTTTATACCCGCTCCCGTGGCTGTGTTGATATAGTACCTTGCTATGTCAATTTCTATCTTTACCTAGCTTCTACTGCTTTATAGCTAGTACGAAGTAAGAATATTTGTGAAATTTCGTGGAAGAAATACGCTACTTAGTATTTACATGAGAGAGTAAGTAACTACGATGAATGTGTTTACGTAATGTTTTTTATAGGCAAAATCATCAGAAATGAGGTTTTTAAGTAAAAAATAATTCGCTTTGAATTAATACCGACTAACTTTTATGACTATTTTTTTTTGCGGATTATATAAAAAAAGTCACTTAGTTTTATAAATATTGATTAATGTTTTTTAATATCATTATGTTATGTTAATTTCTTTAAATGTATAAAAAAAAGTAAACAAATCTTAGTGAGATTCGAACTCGGGTATTCACGACGTAAAAACTACTGCCTTAGTAATATGTACTTTCCCTATTCCTTTTTTGTCAACCAATCACATGTTTTTATTTGCGCACACAGACAAACTCCAAAAACATCATAACTTTTTTTTATTAATATATAGATGGTAGCAAGGTAGGGCAATCTATTGCAAATAACATAGTACAACAATAATACATAAAAAATTGATTACTCAGAATAAAAGTTTGATTTGTCAGTTTAAATGCTATTTAGGTCTAATTTAAAAAATTCAGACAACATAATTTTATATATAAGATAGCATATTGGCCACTAGGTAATATTCGTGAAGAGAGACATTTCTCAGTGGATATACATTTTGTCTTCAATTGTACATTTTGGCTTAGAATTGTTTTAACCTTTTGGCATACCCATGGGAGGCCGACTGATATTAAACAATGCTCAACAAAGTCCTAGAGACAGGCTTCAAATCTTGAAGTTATATCGTGTAACAAGCTATTCGATCGACATTCCGGCCAGACATTTTGACAGACATTTTCTCCAGAAAGACAAAAGTAAACAAAAAGATGTGAAGGAACAATCAAGAAAGTGGAACGCCGGAGGAATAAAAATATAAGGGCGAGAAGATTTTAGTAGGTAAAAAAAAAAGCAAAGTCACGTAATTGAGAAAGAATGTGAAAAGAAATAGACGGAAGAGAAAGAAGTAGAAAAAAGAAGAAAGGAAATAAAGAGAAAGAAAGAATAGAAGAAGAAGAAAAAGAAGAAGAAGAAAAAGAAAAAATAAGAAAAAGAATAGAAGAAGAATACATAAAACATTGAAATGAAGGGGAAAAAGAAGGAAAGAAAGAAAAAGGTATTAAATAGGGAATGTAAGAAAGAACGAAAATGTAAGAGAGAAAGAGAGAGAGAGAGAGAGAGAGAGAGAGATATGTAGAAATCGAACGAGAGGGGGAAAATAGATAACTAGAGAGAGAAAAATTGAAGGAAGCAAGCAGGAAAAACGAATTAAGCAAGAATGAAAGAAATAGAGAAATGTAAAAAGTATAAAAGAAAATGTAAGGGAAAGAGGGATAGAGATAGATAGATAAAGGGAGGGAGAGAAAGAGTGAGAGTGAGAGAGGGGTGGATAGATAGATACAGAGTGTGTGTGTGTGTGTGTGTGTGTGTGAGAGAGAGAGAGAGAGAGAGAGAGAAGGGAATAATTTAAAGAATGATGCAGGAAGAGCGAATGGATGAAAGAAAATGTAAAAAGCATGAAAGAGAATATATATATATATATATATATATATATATATATATATATATATATATATATATAGAGAGAGAGAGAGAGAGGGGGAGAGAGATGGGGGATAAAAGTTGTACAAACCTGAAAACAATTCGAATTTGTAGATCTTACAAAATTGAATAAGCGGAAAAGAACCGACAATAACAAACAAACAAGAAAAAACTATTTTTAGCAGAGAAACAAAAGGAAGAAAGATTCGTAGGTTTTATTTTTGTCCCTGTTTAAAAATAAATATCAAGATTTTAGAAAGAATTTAGGGGGAAATCGGAAAGGGGAAAAAGGACACAGATACAACAGCAACAACAACAACAACAACAACAACAACACCAATAAGAATAAGAAACGTGAACATTAGTTTGGAAAACAACGAAAACAGAAACACAAGAAAAAAAGTATTTTTGTTTTAAAGGGAATAATTTCCATCGAATTAGACTTAAACGGCATCTACATTTGTAAGTTAGCTAATTTCGGAAACCTCTACGACGAGAGTGGCATCGTGTGCTTGCTTTTTGTACATTATTTAAAAGGTGTATGGAAATCCCTGGCGTGAGAGTGGTAATCAGAAAGCACGTCTCGTTTCTTGCAATTACGCCGCGTTTTCACAGCTTCATTAAATAGCGGATGCAAATCAGTGTACCGCATAAAAAGCAGAACCCATCCTGAAAGCACAGATGGATCACTTTTTTCTCGGTCTTCAGGCTCAGTAAAGGTGTTGCCTGATCGATCTACTCTACCAGGCATTACCTTCTTCACCAGAGGCGGTGAACGGGTTACCTCTGTTATCTCCTTCTGTAGAGTTGGTGCTACTAATGTTACTGTGAATCCTCACTTATTAAGTCTAAAAAACACTCGAAGATTAGATAAATAAGTTGGGTAGATTATCAGTTTAATGATAAAGAATATTATGAGAGGATTGAAAATGATGAATGGAATGAACAACATTTGATTACCTACAAGAACGGTTTATTGCCGCCCCCCTGAGGCTCTCTTACAGGAGAATGCCGACGGGTTCGATCACGGTTATGTTTGCATCAGTCTAGTGCTCCCCCTACTCTTTGGACGAGTTGAATCAACCTGGTGTCACATTTTGACTTTCATGGGAAATTAGATAGATACCGACTGTTATCTAGATAGTTGGTTACAGGTTGGCTCTTGGGATAGGCTGAAAGATGTTATCTGCTTGTTCAATGCCTGAGGCCATCTTCCAAGACGTTACCCCTCCTCTCGCAGGTGGCGAATGGGTTACCTCGATATCGTCGCCACTTTCTGGAGAGGAATTGGTCTATAGCCAATTGCCTGAAGCGTAATAACCGGGAAATGACGACGGTCCAATCAGGGCTATTTTATACCCGTCCAGAGTGCTCGCTTTTTGGGGGAGCTGGACTACTCATGCAAACCTAAACCCGTGTCACATTTTGACTTTAATGAGGTGTCAGATAAATATAGACTGCTTTCTAGATAGTTTATTATATCTTGGCCTTCGAGTTAGGTTGAAGGTAATTCGTTGCCTGTTCGGTCTTAGGGGGTCATTCATACAGACATGATCCCCTCCTTCATATATATTATTTGGATACATGCAACTTCATCAAATTCTATTTCATAGGAATACTTAATTAAAATTTCACTGTTAAAACTCTTAAAACATGATATTATACAAAGAGGATTTGAGGCGTATAATACTTTATTGGTTTAAAAAAGTAAACTCTGCAGCCGAAGCGACTCTAAATATTCACTCAGCTTTATGAAACAAGAATGTCTGAATGAAAGAAGATGCAGAAGATGGTTTACAACATTCAGAAATAGAAATTTCACCCGTGAATATATTCCAAGGGTGGAATTTGCATTTCTGAAGAGTAACCAAAACGTCCAGTTCAGTTTAATAAAGAGCTCTTTGTGGCATCACTTAAAGAAAGTCCTGCAGTATCAGTTGCAGAATTGGCAATGACGTTTTCCTTAAACCAGACAATTTTCTTCATTACTTTTAACAACATAAGCTTGGAATATGGGTTCCTTGTGAATTGTTTGAAGGCAACCGTAAATTGCATACTGAGATCTGCAAACAATTTTAATAGTTTTTTTGTAAGATAACATTTAATAAAGTTAAGCGTTTCCAAATACACCCCCCACACACATATCTCTCTCTCTCTCTCTCTCTCTATATATATATTATTTAGTTACACTAGTTTGTACCCGCTCTTTGAATGGTTTTGGTACAGTACCTGAATATTTTAATTCATATCTTTACCGCTTTATAGCTAGTACGAAGAAAAATATTCGTGAAATTTCGTGGAAGAAATGTTACTTAGTATTTACATGAGAGAGTAACTACGATCAATGTATTTACGTATTATTTTTATTGGAAAACATTAGAAATCTTGTTTGTAAGCAAGAATAATTTGCTTTGAACTAATGCCTAATACCCTTTATTCCTACATTTTTGCGGAATATCAAAAAAGAAAACTTAATTAAAAAATACATTAACGTAATTTTTTTCTGTTATGATGTTAATTTCTTTAAATTTCGAAAATACGCATCCAGTTAAAAAATATTTTACACTCACGTGAGATTCGAACTCGGGCTATAGCATCGTAAAAACAACTGCTTAATAATGTGTATTCTGCCTATTCCATTTTTGTCAAGCAATCTCATGTTTCTATTTGATTACGAACAAAGAAATCATCACTTTTTAATAGTATATAGATTAGACATTCCCAATTACTATTGTATTTCAGAGAATTCAAATCCGAACTGAAGTCATAAGATGGCGTAATAGATAGTTACGTACAGGGCAGTATTCTGTGTTCAGTGTTGTGTTTAGCCTTTATAAGGCGAAGGGACACTTGAGGGCGAGATGAGAAAGTGCACAAACGAGAGTTTTCGTCTTATATTTCCCCAAGTGAAACAATTCTTGCTTTGTTGTACGACCTTGTTGTTATAGGCAAATGTGTTTGTAGATTATTATGTCACATCAAAATGGAGAATTAATTCTTTGAATATTTCTTGGCCAGGAAACAGCGAACGCATCATTTTTTATGACAAAAAAATCATTTTAACTACACTCAGACATTAAAGAGTATGACATATGAAATAAACCCCACAGTATTGGATAAAATGGAAAAGATAAGATCTAAAAGTCAAGAATACATCTCAACGATTACCCCAACTGTTACGAGAGCTTTATCAAGAGTTATTTTGAAAAAGTGGAGAAAAACTGCAAATTTTGGAAATATATATAGTAATATGGGCGCAATAAATTTTAATAGTTCCGTGGTAAAAAAGGTAAGCAAATATGTACACATATATCCTATATATATATATATATATATATATATATATATATATATATATATATATAAATATATTAATATATATATATATATATGTATATCTATATATCTATATACATACAGACATACCTATATATATATATATATATATATATAAATATATTAATATATATATATATATATATATATATATATGTATATCTATATACATACAGACATACCTGTATATATATATATGTATATCTATATATCTATATACATACAGACATACCTGCATATATATATATATATATATATATATATATATATATATGTATATCTATATACATACAGACATACCTGTATATATGTATATATATATATATGTATATATATATACATACAGACATACCTGTATATATATATATATATATATATATACAGACATACATGTATATGTATACAGACATACATGTATATATATATATACACATACATACATGTATATATATACAGACACACATGTATCTATATATGTATGTATATATGTATGTATATATAATACATATATATATACACATGCATATATATACAGACATACATGTATATATATATGTATGTATATATAATACACATATATACACACATGCATATATATATATATATATATATATATATATATATATATATATATATATATATACAAACAATTGCACTTAAAGGGAGGGTTAAAATCTTTAAAATATCTCCATCATACCAGTAATTATAGGAGCAACAGGACTAATGAAAAAGAATTTCGAAAGCTATCTGACGAGTATACCCGGTGAACTGAGTGCAAGAGAAATACAAACAATTGCACGTAAAAGGACGGTTAGAATCTTAAAAAGATCTCTAGGCTGGAGTGTCTTAAATAGCCGGTGAATGTCTGGCATCCGGGAGGATGCCCCATCTCCAGCAAAAACGGAAATATAAGAAAAATAATCTATATATATATATATATATATGCAGAGTTGTAACGGAATAATCGGATTAAAAGTAAAGTAAAACGTACAAAAAGTGAAATGAGTTTTTCAGTTTCTTCCTTTTTACTATTATTAATATAAATATGTTATTTAAATCCATCGCAAATAATTAATTAGGGTTCAGGTTAAAACCACAAAAACTACCTGATTGAAGACGGTAGTGGTTTTATAAAATCACCATAAATAGTTGAAAATAGGCACTGTGTTGACAATAGTTCCCGTATTTCGGTATTGAATGATTCAGAACTGGTTGATATGCCGTAAAGTAGATAAACCAAACCAAGCTCGATTCTCACTTGGTTTCTTTTCCTGAATTTAGATGCAGTACCGGAAATGGAAAATTAGGGACGTGTAAAACTTCTCAGCACCCTCCCTCTTTAAAAAAGAATCAGAATTTGAATTCATAGCTGAAAATCGTTTTCCCATGCTAAAAACGTGATTATTGCTTGTACGCGCGTTGTATAAAAAAGCGAAAAGAAACATATGGGGTTAGAGAATTGTTGACGTGATGAAAAGTTAAGAAAGAACCACACTCACCGATGAAAGTGAAAACGTCTTCGAGCGAAGCAGAGAGCAACGAAACCAAGGAAAGTGAATTCAGAATTGGAGAAAGAATAAATAAAACTAAAAAAACTAAAAAAACAAAACAAAACAAAAAATAGTGATGGGACAACAAAAACAGCAACAACGTAGCCGTAACGAACTTTTTCAATCGTTAACACAGCGTTAATGTTAGCTTTTAATGCATTCTCTTGTTTTTCGTTGTACTTAGTTAATCTTAGCGTTTTCCCTTGTTTTTATTTAGTTAAATCTTAACACCTTGCAATGCAAGTTGTTCTTTCGTTTAAAGCTCACATGTGATGATTGACTACTAGCTGTCCCTACCCGGCGTCACCCGAAAACTCAATTAGTAACTATAATTTGTTCAGAAAGAAATTTATATCAAGACAGTTTAAATGCTTTTCATTTCCTTTAAAAGTATTAGCAGAATAATTAAATGGTGGAATAGAAATATATGCTGATGTAATATAAATTGCAAAGCACGCACTAGACCGGATAAATTTTCGATCAGTAACTTTCCAAGAAAGAAATAATAATAATAATGATAACATTATCTGACGCATTAACTTGATTGTTTCTTTTATTTAATTAAAACAGTGTTTTTCTACTTTACCCCGATTTTTTTTTATTTAACTAAATAAAAATGAGATAGCGATGGTTTTGTTTTAAAAACAATCTAAAGTACTTAAGGAACCAAAAAATGTTGATGTCAGGTGAATTAAGTGAAGTGAAACTGCCGAGCGAATCGTGGCAAATAATTCATAAAAAATATTAATTCATAATTTTCATATATTTTAAGTTTTAATTTATTTTGGAACTAACTGAAAATAATTCTGCTATATTTTTTCTGAATTACGTTCATAAGTTTTTCATACTTTTTTTCATAATTATTTAGTGTCTCTAAACCTTTTATAGTTTTAAACATTTTTATTTAATTTATAAATTATTTACTCTTTTTAAAAAGAATTAATTGGAAAAAATCTCGATATATTTCTGAATAACTCTCATTTAGATTTTTAAAAAAATTTATTCAGCCTGCCCAAAGTAACATTAATACATTTCCCTTTTTTTCTTGTACTTTGTTAATTCTTAACGTTTTGCAATTAAACTGTTAATTCGCTTGTTTTTTGTAGAGATATAGTATTTAACATATTGCAATACAAATATTAATACATTTCCGCGTTTTGTTGTACTTCATTAATTTTTAACACCTTCGCTTTTGTTTTGTACTTAGTTAATTTCTTAACATCTTGCAATAATAAAACTATTAACATAAAAAGAGAAACGTGTGACGCACTCTGCTTGATCAGTGAATACTTCTCCGAAAAGCACTCACAATTTTGTCTTTATGCTCATTTCTGAGCGTTTCCACACATTTCTTTTCTGCTCTGCTATGCGTAGGAAGTATAAGCTTTGTGTTTACTTTTTCCATTGTCACTTGAATCATCATATTAAAGCTATTATTTTTTGTTCAAGTTAAAAATATTATTTATGATGTACTTTTGTACGTATAATTAAATCCATTAAGAATGATCGTAATAAATTCACTTGGTACTTTGTTGTTCTCTTTTTACCACGCAATTTGAAAGTAGTGGAAAAGTTCACAAACCTTTGTAGTACACTTGTAGTAATATTTAGATACGGGTGTGTAAAAGTAATGGTGACAACGGTATTTTCCAAACCTGATATCTGGTGCGGAATTCAGGCTGGGCAGGTTAAGCCGGCTTCCTCAAAAGGATGAATTTTCTAGGGAATATTAAATCCACAAGCGGTCCGCAGTCGCATGTATATCCCGACCAAGGAAACATGACGACGTTAGTTTTTGCAGTTTTTTGTTATAGGAAGGTATCACCTTCTTCCCTCATACAGCGTCTGGTATTTCTGAATGGTCACCCATCTGGTACTAATCAGGCTCAACGTCGCTTAACTTCGGTAATCTAACGAGAACCGATGTGTCAACGTGATAATGCCGGATGGTTAGAGACCACATGAGGTTAGAGTAGAAGTAAAAAGTGTAAAACTAGAGTTACATGTGAGGATATTGCGTCACAAGACAGGAACTCGCTAGTGAAACGGAGCGGATAAGCTGATAAAATCTATCTCTTTTTACCTGCTGAGATGGAAGAATTTGTTCCTATAATTCTATACACTCTCAAGAAACGTGATAATTATGTTAATACCAGCATGGCGCTGGAGGGCTTCACAAGAACGTTTCTGAAATAAGAGGGATCACAAGCAACACCATGTTGAAAGTATGCCGTGCTGTCGTATTAATAACTCTACTCTGTGGTTGTGAAACGTCAACGGTTTACAAACGTCATTTTAGAATGGTCAGCTACTTCCACACCTCACATCGTAGGAAAACATTCGGAATGAAATAGTAACACGGCATTTCTGATACAAGCATAACATACCAGAAGAAACATCATGGAACCCTCCACTACAATAAAGAGTGGAAGACCAGAACTCATTATCAGATATTGAGACCGAACAAGAACCAAGAATACTCACTGAAAAGCAAAGTTCAGACATGCAACGAAACTTAACAGGACAACTACATCGATCTGCCGGGTGTGTACTTCATCTGAGAGCTCCGTTCAGTCTCGATAGAAAATTGATACACATGGGAATGGGAGTCTATTGTAAAGCAAGGATGGCGTAATTACCACCCGCACCTCTCCTGGGTCGGCATTGATTGAGTCCAGTAACAAGTAGAAGTTCAGGACGAGTGGAACAAATACCGTGATAAGCAGAGAGCTTATCCCACATACAGCACCTGGTATTAAACGTCGATAAACTTCGGTGATCTAACGAAACCGGTATGTCAACGTAATTATGTCGTATAATCTAAAGTACAGAAAATAAAATAATACTAAACTGCTACTTAGAATAAAAAATATATAAAAAAATGAAGCGTGTAGATAAAATATTATACTTTATTTCCCTTTAATAGTATGTGATAATTTATCCCATTTATGTTACCTCCCTTTATTAGAACACCTCACTGATGTCACACCAAATATAAAAAAGAGTCTTCTCCCTTTTCTCACAACAGTTATAGCTCTTAATTCCTGACTTCAGCCTTGTCCTAATATATTACAAGGTTTTTATCAAAGAAAATATGCCAATCATTTACACGACCATCATGCAGTACAGAATATGTATTCCGCCTGCACTATCAGTGGCTATCAAATAATCTTCTATGTGGGAAACTTAATCATGGCAAACGCTCGAAAAAAGTGATTTAATGACACACAGACTGTCTTCAGCATCTGCAATAAGAAACATAGAAACGGACATGAAAAAACTAACTTGATTGCTGAAGCAAGAAGGTCAGAAAGACAAAGCAAACAATTAGACAATAACAGACGGTGTTTTCTGTCGACAACTGTCAATGGACTGTCAATGGACTGTCAATGGACTGTCAATGGACAGATCGAACATGTCAGTCATTTGCGAAAAGGCTAAACAAATCGACTCGAACAAAACAAAGGATGATTGGATCTTCTTTTCGTCGTTGCGACGGACACAAACACGCAGTCTTCATTTAACATCTTATATATAAAGTAAAGTGAATTTTTCCCTTATTTAATTTATCATTATAGCTTTCGAACCTAAACCTGCATATGCTAATTTTATCACCGGTCACTTAAACCAGTTCCTGATGCGCGTTTTAAGAAAATATGCGTTCATTTCGTTCTCTTTCAAAATTCTTTACATTTTATCCAGCTCAACAGCTTTTCCTTACAGAGTCATCCACACAGGAGATCGGAGATATTTTTACTCGCACGTTAAAATCTACTCTCACTTGTCTTTCTTCCGGACATTTTGCTTGTCTAGTCCAGATACTTTATTCCACATTCCAGATTGACGGATTAAACAAATATCAGATTGCCTGTCAAAATACAGAGAGCGGTCTTCGGAGACAACACGACAAAAGTCGTTTACAATATTCTTACTTTTAACTATTCATTTATTCTTTTTTTACATTTCCTTTAAGATTTTCCTAATCATATGATGTATGTAGCAACAAAAATCTTTCTTTCTCGGGTCAATATTTAGTTTTTCTCTTCATTTCTCCATTATTTGCTTAGACAATACCGCGGTCATACATATATTAGTATTCCGGAATAACCGAATAGATAAACAAAAACAATTTTCGAACACAAAAAAATTCGTGTGAATAAAAACATATCTGTTAAATTGTCGGTATGATTTTTCTTTGCATTTTTCACACATAAATTCGTAATTTCTTTTCATTTATTTATTTTCTTCTTTCATTCTACTTTTTCCTTTCTTTTACATAACTTCCACAAAACATACATTTTTTAACAAACTTGAGACTTCACCACCGATTTAGATGGGTCTTTTCTGTTCTTTTTCCCTTTTAAAATTACAATATTGTTGAAAAAGATTATTTCAAATAGATCAAATACGAAAACTTCGTAGATAAAAATTAAACGTGAAATTCCAAATTAAAAAAGAGCGCATTTTTTTGCCAAAAAATAAAAAAAAAATTAAATAACCAATTAAATTTAAAAATTTAAATAAAAAATTAAATCAAAATAAAATTAAATAAAAAAACAAAACACAAAAAACAACGATGAATAAAAAATTAAATTAGAAAAAGTGTTTGTTGCAATAGTTCCCGGATTTCGAACTGGATAAAAGTCCAAAATAATTAACAGTCAAGAACTCGTAAACAAAACAATAAAAACAACAAATAATTCAATAAAATGTTTTTTTTCACATTAGAAGGCATTTTTAAATGAAATACAATTTTGTTTAAGAAATCGATAGGATGCCAAGATTTATTTATTTATTTTTTATACAATAAATACAAATTTTATACAATAAATATAAATTTTTCGGACTGTCTTTCCATTTTTCAATGAAACTAAGAATCCGACATTGTTAATATATATTTCAAAAATATTTCTCCTCGACGACCGCTGGGAGCGA